>RXPK01000133.1:4601553-4647680 GCA_004143645.1 Protaetia brevitarsis
AAATAAATCTGAAATCAATAAGTACTACAATTCCACGAAAGGAGGGTGGATACACTTGATCAGATGGACATACATATTCAGTGAAAGCAAAACTAATAGGTGGCCTTTGGTCTAATTTTTCAATATAATTGATGTGTGTGGAGTAGCTTCATTTGTCATTTGCAGAAATATCCATCCTGACTGGCATATTTACAAAAACGAAGACTTCGCAAAATTTTCTTACGAGAAATTACAACAGAATTAGTACTGGGGCAAATTAGACGTCGGTAGTTTGAGTGGCTTTGCATAAAGTCATACTTCATTGATACAAACTACGTTAAAATCAAGTACCAACCACAGGGGAGTCTTCAGCTCGGAGAAGTAAGAAAAACGAAAACGGTGCTATATTTGCCCATCAAAGAAAAGCAGAATGTCAACACAGTTATGTGATAAGTGTAAGCAAACGGTTTGTGGTGAACATTCAGAGAAAATACTCACGTGCACAAATTGCAAACTACATGAATAACTTTCAAATATTTACTATCTTGTACTATTTTTAAAATTATATCTTCTGACACACAATATTTCTTTCTATATTTTTAATCTTACTGTTATACCTACTACATGAAATAAATAATGCATATTTGCTATTATTTACATCAACAATGTGTACAAATAGATGTGTGCCTGTGAGGCACACCTTGGTAGGACACGCTACGATAAAACGTTGCTAGGACTAGGGTTAACTCCAAGAATATGAAGGGAAATAATCTTCTGTAGGTGTACATAGAAATGACGATAGCTTTCTGGAATTAACATTTGTGGCCGCTATTTAGGAGTTTCGACTGTACTTTATTAAAGTTACATATACAAAAATCTGTTTTTACGTACTATTTTTTTAAATTATTTACCGTCACAGTCTTTAATCTAAGAACAATGATGTATAAAAACTGAGACGCAATATTGCATATTATACTCAAGAAAATTAAAATTATATAAAGTATTTACATCATCTATTAACTATTTCAAAGTATACAACCATACTCTAGCCGTGGTATTTTTTTTTGTTCTATTTTTATCGGTAAAAGCGTTGTCATATTACTTTATAGAAATTTCGAAAAAAAATATCATATAGAACATGTTTTTTTATTTACGTGGTCGTTATTTACGCGGGAAAAAAATCATTTCGCTGCAAACCAAACAACATGCAGTAACTAGAAAACGTATGCGCAAAACGTAAATGCTGCAAAATATATTTGGAGACCTCTGAGGACTGGAATGCATTTTGAAATCCATTAGCCGTTACAGTGATTTTTGCAAATATTACATTTTTAGGGCATTAACTACGTTATTTATATGCGTACGATTCGCGTATAGGTGAAATATAACATTTTTCGCCCGTACTACGGAAAAAAAATAATAGGAATTTACGTGGCACACTATTAATAGCCCCATGCTAAATCATCCTAATGTTTTAACGCTACCATTAGCTAGCGCTGGGAGACAAATTTATGTCAGTTAAATGTCCGGTACTGGGCGAAATTTGTGCGTGATATATATTTTTAATTTCGCCGATATGTTTAGGTAAAAATGCTGCTTTTTATATCGTTTATAACTACGTGATGGAGGGTAACAAATGTGCTACATACATTTTGAGGAAATAGCTTCGTTTATTCTTTAAGGAAATATTTTGAAATCAAGTGAAGTGCATTCGTCATTAGTTTCACACATATACAATTTCAAGTGGGTTACTGTTTATCGTTAGTCAAAAAAAGCATTTTTCTTTTTATTTTTGATTTTCGAATAGAATCCTTTTAGCATTTAATAGTTATTATAGGGTGACATTGTATCGTACCCGATTTAGAGATTTTGATAACCTGTTTCCATAAATGCGCTGAAAAAGTACAGGAAGTCTTAATTTCCCCAATATCGGTTTAATTTCTCTTTTTACACTGATAAAAGAGATGCATTAAATGAACAGTTTTATAACTTTTGGTTTTCATCATGTTCAATGAAAAGAATACCTTTTCTCAGAAAAGTGTTAGTACATGCTTTTCGACGAAAAGTAACCGTAATTAAATGGAATGCACCTTAGTTTTGGTTAATACTTTATAATGTCTGTATTACTTCTGTTTAAGTAAGACAATACACATTACATATTATATTGCTATTATTATGTAAATATTTAACAACATATTTTAGTTTATTTTAAGTATTATTGAATTATAAACAGTATTTTAAATAAAAAAGCCGGACGTTTATTTGCGTGGACACGCATGTATACATTGATTTAAAACTTTTGCCTTTTAACGGAAAATGCAAGCACCTGTATTCAAGCTGAGTGCTTTTTTACTGGAAAGTATTTTAGTTTTATTCATGTTCCCACGAGCATAAGTCTCAGATACACAAACAATAATGAACAAAAGTGAATATTTTTCGCGCGAGGTTAAAGAAATTTCAGAGATAATTGGAATCTTTTCAGTTAATGCTGATTTACTTATAACCCAAGGAACTTTACAGCAGTATATAGTGTTTGAAGGTTTTAAAACTGTTTTACACGGGACACGGTCTTGTTGTTTTCAACCATTTTTTATGCATTTGGTTACACTTACTAAATTATTACTTGATTTAGGAATATTAAAAGTATTCCTGTAATCAATCAAACAAATAATTTGGTTAGTAGATTTATTTGAAGCTAGCGCTGTATTTATTAATTTAACTGAATATTTACCTGGAAGTAAAAATAAATATCGCATTTTATTTTCGTATAGCAGTTTTCTCCCCACATAGTACATCAGATGAGCAGATATACTTATGTGTAGTAGAGAAATTGTCGTATAGATGCATCTCCTATTTCATTCCAGTAAGAGATAATATTTCGCACAAAATAGGCTGGAAACTACGATCGTAACATACTAATCTGGTATATTTATCAGACCAACATCTGCTGGGAGTCATCGCCATTGAAAGGACGATTTCTTTTAACGGCACAATAGAGTGCTAGGATGGCCACTGCGACCAACCCCAACAATACTACTAGCATTTATAAAATCTAACAGACAAATCACTCCTTAGAGTCATAGAGTCATCACTACTTAGAGTTACAGAGACGTAAGTCAAACCACAAAGGGTAATAAGAAGAGTATCGAGAGTTAAAAAGACCATAAAACATCACCGCAAACCTCGAAGAAACTAATTCAAAGTTTCAGCAAGGCAGCGTCAGCAATGAATCAAGAATAGATGGATCTGATTTAAAACCACTCGTGATTAATGTACGGTTGCTCCAAGTGGGCACATTAAGTTCACGCAATTCATGCAGACAATCTTCACTGGAAGAGTAAAGTTGACCTTTGACAGTCAAGACATGAGAATCTAGTTCAAGACAAAGGCAGCCACAACGAATCTTTGAAATGGCACTGATTTAACTACCGTTTACCCAAAGACATTCCAAAGAGGCCAAGGGTACTAGCCCTGAATTTAGATCAAAGAAACGGTAAGGGCAAGGTAAGTAGTCTGAAATACTTAAAAATACTAGCGTCAACCAACTTTGGTCATAGAACAAGGATATGTCGAAGAATTTAACTATCGGATTGGCATAGTTAATTTGATGACCATGATTTGCCACGAATTAATAATTGACTAGGGAGCTTATATTTACAGCAGAAATGGACTTCAGTCTAAAATGGGAGAATTAAATACAGAAAGCCAAGAGGCTGCGATGTGTCCGAAGGCTATGTTAGGCGGCTCCCACCAGGCAAAAAGCTACCATGGTTTATTGAGACGTGGCGATAATGATCGAATTATTTGAAATGTTTGACTGTTTAGGACAATATCTAACATTACGGTTAAGGTTATCGCCATACTTACGGATTTCAATTCTTGGAATTTTTTGATTTTTTTGGTTATAGTAGTGCAGGTTTCAGGATAGGATTTGGATAAAGTTAAATTAGATTTGGTGCTTCTGTCTAAATCCTAATACCAAATCCTCATACAGCAAATTGTTGTTTATTTTTTTTTTGTACATATAGTTTGCAATTTTTTATATAACGGTGGAACACTTTTTTCTTTTATATTTCTTTTAGTTTTGGACTAACTAGTTCAGATGAAGTGCATCAAAATAAGGTTTTTACAAGCGCCGAACATATCATACATTCTTTGGTACATTTTTTTTTCTATTGAAAATTTTAATATAGTTATTACTTTATTCAGTACCCCAAATTCACTGCTTGTAGCGTCGATGCTAAAATATTTTCCTTTCAAACGCTTTAGACTTGCCGCACTGCTTGTCGTATTTATGAAAGTTTAATATCCGCAGATTCTGTTGTAGAAGATTATCTCGGAAAAGCGTACGCCTAATATAAATACGAATTTTACATCCATCTCGATAATTCACTCACGCATAAACGGTGTTTCAGCATGATAACATCCGGAGAATGTTAGGCAACTTTCCCAATTCTAACCGTCAAACTTAACTTACAGGCGATCTTTATGATAAATTTCTCGTCACTCACCGTGTACAGAACGTGTATCTAATATTACCCAGAGGGGTTCGTTTAGATTTTCCGCTAGGATATTTCGAGTTTCTGTGTATATTTCCCCAGATCTGCTTGTCTGCAGCCTATTAATCACGCGTCATCGACAACCGACGATGTTGTGCGTAGTCGTACATGGATATTCTGTTGAAATATTAGTATTAGCGTTAGTGTAAATCATCTAGTATGAAACATTGCTAACCATTTCATTACATAATTGTACTTACTTTCTACCAAAATTTTTAAAAAGTAATGATATCCTTTAGCGTTGTGTTTCATTTCCCGGCCTTCCCACTTCCCCCGCATAGTAGGCCACTTTTTTTTTAAATTACAATTGAAGACAGTTACAGATTAATTAGTATTCTGTAACTGTCTTGAGTTACAAAAGAACAGATTATAATTGACTGACCTATATTCTGCTGCAAATAATTTTGCGCTATAAAAAAACGTCATTTGCGTTAGAGCCCCTTGAATTTTCCAAATAGTTTTTGTCGCTACCTTCGACGGCAGTAATGTAATTTAATCTTGGATATGAAACCTGTGATTTATTATGGTAGATAATCCTGGGTTAAATTAAAATCATCAATCCTAGAAAAGAAGAACCCTAAAAGAATAAACACTATTTGGTGGGATATTAATTGACGACAATATTGAAAAAGGTGACAGCTTTGGCGATCTGTTATATTATACGGTTATGAAGGAATCAAAAAAGTGAAATAAATTAATGTGTAAGTGGTAATTAATATAGTATACGACGAAGACTATTATACAGGATGTCAGTAGTCCCATATCGTTCGATATTAACTTTAACATCTCTCATAAAGGATATTTCAATGTGGCGTCATGCATGACGGAAAGAAGTGCATGTTCTAAAAATATTTTCACGTTCACGGGGTGTATCAGTTTTCCAGGACCTTTTCTTTAACCATACTGGTTTGTTGCAGTGAATGTTACAAATACATATTGCTGTGGCCTGGCACCCCGGTTTTGTAAATTTAGTGTTCATATTTTATTACGATCTGTTTTTCTCAATGTTTTGAGAAATTGGTCTCAGAATTTAATTGTTTATTTTTAAATAAGAGTTAGTTATTGAATGTATTGATTGGTTATTTATTTATTTATATGTCCAGTTGAAATTGTTTTCACACTTTAGTATATTTTTATTTGTTCAGGTTAGCACGTGTCTATTCTTGTAGTTTGTTTTCTATGATCTTTGTGCGTTAAGTGCGGCGCACGCAGTTGTTATTTTATATATATATGCGACTGTGTATCCTTCAAGAGCAGTTCTTTGACGAGATGCCGAGTGAGTACATGTAAATTTATGTTGTTAGCTGCCATTTTGTCCTTACATTTTGATTTTAGTTTTGATTTCGTGTTTTTGAATTTATCTCATCCGTCAAAGAACTCATTTTTATAATAATTGGTATTATATTATTATGTACACAAATTGGATATAAGATCTTTAATTATTTTACGTGCAGAAAGATATATTTAAGTTTAAAGAGTTAATTTTTCGTTTTTCTTATATTTTGCTGTTTTGTAATTATTTTTAATCACCTCGGGTAAGGTGAATAGAAGCATTGTGCTTGTAATTAAGTTTTCCTGTTTTTAGTTCATTTGAATTCTCCACGATTAATTTAGTTTGTATTAATTTTTGAAACCACGTGGATTTTTGTTGTAATAAGGATTATCTTCCTGGACTGTTTTTCTTTTTGTTTGATGAAGGATTTGCATTGTCCTTTTGTAAATATTAGATTCAAGCAGGTTTTGATTTTGGCCAGGACTCTCAGTCCAAGGTTTGATTTTTCCTGCGTATTTTGTAATTAAGTGTTTTTTTTTTAATAATAAAAATTTCTGATTATTAACGTCATTCAAAATTTCTGTTCTTTTATTTTTGAATCAACCATTTCAATTTTCGAAGTAATTGAAGAAAGTCAAATTTTTCAAACGCCCACATTTTACTTTTCATGATAGGTTTAATTGTGAGGGTAACCCTCAAGTTAAGTCTTCTTTTGCGCCCTTTTATTTTTATCCGCTGAGCTAGTCAATTTAGTTTTTCATTTTTTTTTTACCAGCATTTATGCTGGTACCATCAGTACACAGGAATATGTTGGTTTCAAATTCGAATGCAAGGCTGCTAAGTTATTTAGGTTTTTACATAAAATTTTCAAAAAGCACGTGTTCATTTAACACCTTTTTCCGGCATTACTATTAACAATTAAATTCTAAAATTTGTTGAGTAACTCAAGGAAGCTTAGGTCCTTCTTATAAATTGAATGTTACTTGGTAAAATTATACAGGGTGGTCTCCAGAAGCAATCAATTTGTGTGATATTTAAACGGCTTTTACTTTGTTATTTTGAATTAAACACCCTATATTTTTTTATTTCATCATATGCACTTTTTTATGATTTTTCATTTGTGTTAAGAATATGGTATATATAAAACATACTTTCTGAGATAATTCAACGTTTTTAGAAATTGTCACACAAATGAGATATTTATTCATAAAAAATAGGAACGATGTGGAACGACTTTAATAACCAAAATAACAGACAAAAATATGCCCAAAAGATAGTAAACAACTTTTTTAGACTTTTACCTGCCAGAAACAATATAGTAATATAATAAAATTAAATACTATATAACAGACACAGAATTACATTAAATGTTCGATATAGCCCCTTCTTCCGCAACACAAGATACTTTAAAAATGAATCATCAATGTTCATTAACATGTTGCCATTTATTGTGCGAAATACGTCACGAATACGATCCATCATGTTTGCTTTTGTTGTTGGCAGTTCTTAGTAAACTAAATTTTTCACATATCCTCATAGAAAGAAATCTAATTTCGTTAATTCTGGAGATCGCAGTAGCCACCTTACTGTACCTTATCTGCCTATCCACCTAATCATAAATTTTTTCTAAATATCCTCTAACTACTTTGCTATAATGGGCTGGCGCACAATCGTGTTGAAACCGCATTCTCTGTCTTACATTGAGTGGAACATCTTCTAATAAAATCGGTAATTGATTTTCCAAAAGATTCAAATAGGCCTCCCCGTCAACATTCCCTTCAAAAAAATATGGCCCAATCAAATGAGATCTTACTATTCCTGCCCAAACATTTACAGACCATCGACGTTGGTGATCTAATGGTCTTATGAAATAGGGTTTTGCTGTGTCATGATAATGAAAATTATGGCGGTTTGGCCATTTTGTGAAAGATTGCATTCAGTAAATAAAAGATAACTAAAGAAATATTTTCTTGGAGAAATTTGTCTAAGGCCCATTCCGCAAATTCCAAACGTTTTTGATAATTACCGGCATCAAGTTCTTAAACCAATTGAATGTGAAATGGATGAAATTTATGTTTTCACAAAGTTCTCAATACTGAAGTTTGGCTGATGCCCAGATCATTACTTATTGTAAGTGTACTTGCATGAGGATTTTGCACCATGCTTAATAGTATAGCGAAGTCATTTTCTTCATGGGTAACACGCTTCTCGCGTTCTTTTTCTTTTTTCGTATTTAATTTCTCCTGTACGTTAAAACCTTTCTCGAAGTCTTTCAAGCGCTAGAGCGGTGGGATGTTTGCGATTAGGAAATCGTTAGCAGTAAATTCGTGAAGCAAGCATAGAATTTCGTTCTCCTTCACCCAAAGCATACACTATGTCAATAAGCTCCTCGTGATTGAAATTTATTTTAGTTAACACTAAATAAAGAACATTCTACTAACACAGCGTGTTTGATAGTTGATAGAACCGAACCCTCAGCACTCCCAAATACGTCGGCAGAATTGAAGAATAAAAATACTTGTTGATATTTCCTGATCTAAACGAAACTTTAATATACTTCGCGCGGTCAGACAGATATGATCGAAACCAATCGGCAACAACCCCTCTCACGCCATAACTCTCGAGCTTTCCCATTTATATCAATATCCCATGGTCAACGCCGTCAAAAGCCCATGTTAAGTCACAGAACAACTTCGTTCAAAAATGAATGAAGAGCAGTAATAGTTAGCAGTAATACCAAACCATACTTCGGTTTTATATTACCAAACCTCAGTAGGACACTCTTGAATACACAATATATAAAAAAAAATCAATCTCGCAATATAACATTAATGAAAAATAACGTATTTTTTGCGTTTTCTCAAATGTTTGCCGTCATGCACTTACGATGCATGATAATAATATTAATGACATAGAAGAAAGCATCAACTTGGACACTACAAAGAGACATACAACGTTCTAGAGATAAAATCGATTGGGATGATGTCGCCATAAAGAACTACTTCAGCGCAATCTATTCAGATTTATTGTTATTCTATCTAAATTCTTAATGAAACCCATCTCTTTAGTAGCGGTGCTTTTGTGTAGCTATCTGCCTTGAGATGAACCGATTTCAACATTTCAACATTTCAGCAGTAAAAATCTTGTTCAATTATATTACAAATTTGTATTTGAGTTTGAACATATTAGTATACATTATATTAGTAAATTAGCGAAGATATTTGAAAAACAATGAGTTTCAAACATCTTCTAGCTCACATAGCATTATCTATATTTATCTGGTTGCATTATCTCAGTGTGTTTTGTGTTGTTTTGTTTTACCCAGCTTCTTTACCTGTTCTCGTGCTGTGGTTTTGGAGACTCCAAGAACAGATTCTAGGCCTATATAATTTATTCGTACCGTTCTAGAGGATTTCCTTAATAACGCCAATTACCGGATGCACCAAAATTTGTATTTTCAGCAGGACGGTTGCCGGCACACAACTGCCGCATAGTTTACAACTATCTGGACATCATCTTTGCCGATAAGTGGATTGGTACAAATGGCCGATTCGATGGCCAGCACACACTCCTGGCCTTTCACCTTTAGACTTTTTTCTTTGGGGATATTTAAAAGATCAGATATACAGAGCTCGGTACAACAACGTGAACTAATTGCAAAAATAAGGTCAGGGAGGTTTTCCGCCAATTGGATGGAAGGACAATCTTACGAGCTACCCAGAGTGTACTCAAGCGGGCACGAGAATGTATTGGGAATGAAGGTGATACCTTTGAGCAGTATTTATAAATTATGCATTTACTTTTTCCTTTTCAATTTAATTTCAACGACATTATTTCAAGATGTAATATGTTAAATAAACATCAACCACAAAAGATGTATCTGTTTTGTAAAAAGTTGATTCTTTATACTGCTCTACATTCTACAAAATAAAAACCATCATAACTTTTTTATTATTCGTTTTAAGACAATATTGTATTGATACTTTTGCATCACAAATTAAAATATTTTTCATTTTTTTAAAAATATACAGGCTGTTCAATTTAAAAAAAATATAAATATCAAAATTTCTCGGACATACGTCATTCAATTGTTTTTCGTATATTGCATATTAATCAGCGTTGAAAACCTTAATACTTTGCTCATTTAACCTACTTTCTAGAATCAATAATAACAGAGATAGCATTGGTGCGCGCTTAATTTGAATCATCCTGTATACAGCCAAAGTATGAACCTTATAGTAATGTCACATTTGATTATGGCGTTGGCCACGTAGAGAAACAGCTTTTCTTATTTTCAAATTTAACGAAGATTTATTTTATTTTATTATTTAGGATTAGGAGGATCAAAACCTGTATTTCTGTTTTTGAATCAGATGTAAATTTAAAATCTTCATTAGGCAGATTGGTCAGATCCTAAACATCTTTTTTTCTTAGCTTTTTTTTAGTTTTCTTTAACTTTTTTTGTCTTTTTCAACTCTTTCCTTTTCTGCGTCATTATTTTAACTTGTTATTTTCTTTCCTACTTCGCGTGCAATTTCTACAATCTATTCTTTTCTGGAATATCGGTACGAACTCTTGCTTTCTTTTTTCGCCCTAATAAAGAAGTGTGGACTTTTTTGTGGGTATATTTTCTAACTACTGCAAGAGACAATATTGACGTAGAGAGTTATTACATTATCAGGGGTGAATTTGTAATGCATCTTTACTCATTCGTAATTGTCAAATATACAATAATTGAAGCTTTATTAACTCTTCAACGTTTAGCGTTGTCGTACGGTATGTATTTATTTTTTTTTTGTCATATTCTCACTCATTACCACTTATGTATTATTTATTATTAGCACTATTCATTTTTTAAGTAATCTAAAAATATTATACTTCTTTATTTATTACCAACCTAGCAATATATTTTAAATTTAATTCCTAAAATAAACACAAATTAAGCCGCTTACTGTTCTATGCTACTGTTTACATATCCGTAGAACCTATAATCTTTAATAGGACTTCCACTTCTATATTTGTTATTGGAAATCCTATTATCGGCTATAACTATCAATGTTTAAACCTATTACACATTGCTGGCTTTAATTAGCGAATAAATATGTACAGATGGAAATGTATATGAAATTTATATTTTCCATCAAATAAATGAAAAGTGTAAACGGAATTTCGCCTCCTATGAAATCATACATAGTTGCAACGGTGAACACTATCAACACGGATTTTAATAAAAGGAATTCTTTTGTGTTTCGAAAAATAAAATTGCGTCAAGATGTGTGCATGAAGAAAGGAGAAGTATGTATTTGGATGAAAACTAATGTTAAGGACAAAGTCAGCTCTTTTGTACATTCGTAAAAACAAAGGATTTGTTGAAAAATTGAAGCTTTGTTTTTAGAAGCAAAACGTATTTTCACCCGCTTGTAACCAGTTTACTACTCAATATAGTAAACATAAAGATTTTATGCTTTGAAATGTCCGTGCTAGTGTCCCCATTAGCATTCGGTTTGACGTATTTGTGTAATTTGCTTCAATTTTATTCTTGTTACGATTGGTATAATGTCACTTACGCTTGAACCTACAAAAATGACTTCCATACAATTTTACCCATACATTATCATGAATATTATCCATACTACATACTGTTTATTTAATAACCATGTTACTGAAACCCTAATCAAAAACAACTATCCTAGACACCTACAACCAAAGTATCCAAAACACAAACTACCATCTATCAATCTAATGCCTGTCTGCGCTACATTCAAGGAGTTACCAACATATTAACGGCATAAGAAAACTGCTGTCCTAGCACATCAAAACCGTTTTTTTAAATCTCACTTCAAACTTTCGAATATCTTCTGTATTTACGTAGTTGAAACAAAATATTCAGTTGGCATTAATTTGTATTGCAGAATATGGGCGTTGTCTTCTCGTGTTGCACATAACTCGATCTGTACTTATTGAGTATAAGAGAGAGATCGAACAGCTACTCCAATTTAATTCTGTCAAAATCCTATTCCCAAATCTTAACTACTGTAACAATAGCTTCTGGGAATCCATTCAAGTTCATCCTCGTAATGCAACATTCGGTACCTTCTGAACTTAACGAAGTGATTATTTTTAGAATGTTTTGATTAAGGACCACAACTGTATTTTATAGTCGGCGTAGTTTCCTTCGCAGTTTTCTCAGTCAGTGGATAGTAGTCTATGAATATTGAACTGTAACAACGAAATTGCAATGTTATTCTCACTCACGAAAATCTGAAGGCGACTACAAATAAGCAACCAGAAATAGTGACCCATTTATATTTTCTTGTGATACATTAGAACAGATAAGGATCACTAGTAAGTTAAGAAAAGGAATAAAATGCAAACCACATGAGTAGAAGGGTTTCTGGGATCACCGTATGTGGTTTTGTATTTGTATTTTGTGTTGTACTCGTTTTTTTCTGACTATTATATTGTAAAAATCTGCCTGACGAAGGTTTGTTAAACCGGAATCGGTCACAGAGAATTTTAGTAAAATACATAAATTGGGAAATATTATTTTCAATACAGGATGGACCACTACATACCTATACATACTTACTCACACTAATAATGATTGACGCTCGACAAGCTCTGCATGATAAAACAAAGCGGTAGAAACTATAACGAAGAAAGAAGTGTCAACCGGAGATGACGCTAGACAGAGAGATTAGAAAGTAGCTTTTTTAACTTTTTCATAGAATTTTTTCAATTGTGGATTTTTATCTTTAGGATATGAAGATTGTGAAAATAGCAGCAGCAGCTAGTTGGCAGTACTATTGTGGAAAAAAAATCACAAATAGATATAATAAACTCTCTTCTTAGAAAGGAGAATAAGAGTTGTATTATGATGTTATTTGCATAAAAGTAGACGTCGAATGTATCAATATAATATAATATGCATACTGTGTATAATATAATGCATTATATTCATTCATTCATTCATTCATTCATTCATTCAAGTTAGGGTGGGCACTTGATGTCCGGGCACTTGAACAAGGTGCTCATTGTGCCATCCCTATTGATTCTCTTATTTCCACTCGAGCAGCTTGGTGTTCTCTATAAAGCCCAGTATCTTGCCCAGTGGAACGAGGGCTCCAATAGATCTCTCCCGAAGTACTTCTGTCTAACTACCTTAAGTTCCTCACAAGTGCAGATTACATGTAAACTCGCTTCCTCTTGCAGTTCGCATCTTCTACACCACGGTTCGCTTACTCGATCTGCGTTGTATAGATGCTTTTTCAGGGGACAGTGTCCAGTTACCAACCCAGTAATGATTTTAACTTCTTTCTTACTGCGCCTGAGTAGGTTATCAGAGAAACTACCATCCCCATCCCCTATCAGCGTTTTGGTATGGAGTTGACCTTCAGTCGACCTCCATTTCTTTGTACTTTCTTTATCTAACCAGGTCCAGATCTCCCTTCTTGCGGAATCCTTAGTGCTCCCACATACGGGTTCTGGACCCATGAAGTGTCGCTTAGAGCCCTCCTTGGTTAGTTCATCGGCTATTACGTTGCCCTTTATATCCTCATGAGATACCGTGTTGTCTCGTGCCAGTGTATTGAGAGATAGTTTGCAGTCTCTAACTAGTTTTGACCTAGTTACTGGATTCGAGACTGCCTTAATGACAGCCTGGCTGTTAGTCATTATAGTAATTTTTCTCCTCGTGCAGCTTCCTTTTGCAATCATTTCTGCACAGGCTGCAAGGGCTTATAGTCCTTTGATTAGGACTGGGCCCAGAAATACCGGCTCCTGTGCCTTGGCTGGATTTGGATCCGTAAAGCAAGCATTTGGAATGTGTTATAACCATTACCTCGACAATCAAAAGATTGAGGAGTTATGCATTATATTATACATAGTATACTTCAGATAGAATCAAACCTTGTTATTCAGTTGTCTTTAACAGAAAACATGCGCAACATCATAACTGAAGGTTATCGCTTCTAACTTAAATTTAAACTTGTTTGATATAGGCCAGTTCCGGCTTGAGTGACGCACTGAAGTAACACAAAAGGAAAATAAACTCCTTTAACAAGCACCTGGTGTCACTCAGCGCTCGAGTTATTCTCCTAGGATTTTCGCTTCTCCAAGAGATTGGAATCGCATTTTAGCCTAGGTAAAACGCCCAAGAATAGGTACAGATTGGGAAAATCTACGTTAACACGACTCTCGATTAAAAAATAAAATAACCATTTAACTAAATACTCAGTATTCCCTCGTAATGGCACTTCGAACTTCTGGGATTACACCGGAACTCATAACTGTTAAATTAAACGTAACGGCGGCTGCGAGAAGGCAAACAGGAAGGTTTATAATAAATGGAGGCGGCTCGGCCGGACCGACGAGGCCGCATTTAATCCTGCGCGACCGCTTTCAGGGAGGACGCAAACTTTTCGCTGGGCAAATCTCCTGGTCCTTTCTTAATTGCCGCGCCGCCACCTCGTCTTGAGTGATAAGACGGAGAATGCCGTAGACGGTTTTGAACAGGCAGGATTACGATTCTAATTAGAAGGATGGGTTCGGTGCTGGAGGTTGAGGAAAGGGGTGGCGAAGATCTGGAATTACATCTATGTGTTAAAGTCGACGTCATTGGTTGTGGTTGTAATGCTGAGTAGTTCGATGTTATTTCATTTATTTAGCTGTATGTACTTTTAATGCTCAAATGTTGGGAGAAACACATCAGAGTCTGGTAAGTCTACAATTAACTATCACTTTAAGAACACCTGGAAAAAATTGTAGAGACTGTCAGTACCCTGCTGTAGTTAGACAACCTATTTTTAGCTGAGTGTATTTTAAGTTGCATATTTTGGTTATTTATTGTTTTCCTTGTCCAGTTGATTTTCAATTTACCGAGAATTTTCACAATTATATTTTGTTTTGAATAATTTTAGTTTAAGAGTTTATTGTATGATTTTATTATAATGTTAGGTTTTTTTTTATTAATCCAATCATTAAGTTGTCTATTGTTCGCTGTGCTGATTTAATGCGTATTCTATTTAATATTGTCGTATTGTTATACGTCTGCGTTTTACGATTTTGAGAGAGGGATTTCTGTGAGTAAAACAATTGTAGAATTTTGTTAAGGAATTCCTTGTTTGACGTGAAGAGACGTACTTTTAAATCTTGGTTGCCATTTTGTAATCCATTTTGATTTTGTAAAATTAATTTTCTTTTATTTAGTCAACTGTTATTATAATAATTGTTAATATATTGAAGTGTGCACTTTATAGATATAAGATCAATTATTATTTTTTGTTTAGGTAGATTTATTTTAGTTTTTTCTCTCGGTTATTTTTAAAGAGTTAATCTTCTGTTATTCAATTTTGCTGTTTCATTTTATTTTTCAATCACCTCAGTTGGGTGAGAAGAAGCTTTGTTCTTTCTTTTAGCTTTTTCATTTTTGTAAATTTCTTGCATTTGTTCACGCCTTGATTATAATTTGTGAAACCACGTGTATTTTGGATAATCCTTCTGAACAAACAAAACTTTTGCTTTGCATAGGAAATAGCATTGTCCTATTTTAATTTAGAGTCAAGTGCAATTTTTATTTTAGGTCAGAACCTTCAGTTTAAAGTTTTTTTTGCACATTTGTGATTTGACCCATTTTGTAAAATAAATTGATTGTTAATTAGCGTCGTTGGGTTTGAAGTTCTGTTATTTTATTTTATTTTAAGCCTTTTCAATTTTTCGTGTAGTTAAGAAAGGCTGATTTCTTTCACTCACAATTTACTTTTCGTGGTTGGATTCAAGTTTTAATTCGCGAGGGTAACTCTGAGATTAATAGTTCTTTTGTTCAACTTCTAATCTTATCCGTTGAGCTAGCTAATTTTATTTTGTCTTTTTCATTTTGAAATTCATTTTTCTTTTTCATTTGATTCAATCAGTACACAGCAGTATATTCTCAGTTGTTCCATGTCAACTTCACCCAAAACAATAAAATAAGAGTGTTTAGTGCTACGATTTTCTTAGACAATATTCAAACTAACAGTCATTTGAAACAGGTTTCAAATCATAACAAAGAAATCGTTGAAAGTAAACGCGCAATCCTGGTTGCATACTCTAAATGTCAAATATTAAATTGTTATTTATGACCATTATAATAAGCCATACTAAAATGACCCGATTTTAACTATACTTCATTTGTTAGTTCAACCTTACCTAGTGTTTACAAAAATATTGTTTCGGGAAATTTACCATTCTTCGGGATGTTATCGTTCTGATAATATGTTGTGTATTCCCACATGTCTGGGGTAAATAACAATCAAAGCCAGATAACTGCCAGCAAAGTTTAAATAAAGCAATTTTTAGTGGCCACGACAGAAGATGCAGACGGCTGTTTCGTTTACCGTTTCCACAATTTTACGCCACACTTTCAGAAATATACCACTTCCACTAATTTATGCCTAAAACGTTTCTATATTATACCTGTATTGCATTGAAATCGACCTTCATCTGAACAACCTGCACGATTTTCGTATGAAAATATTCTGAGAAGAATCCTGTTTGCTGCAGAAGCCTATGATTTGTTTGAGCCCCAAGTAGGTCAAATTTGAAAACGCACCTACAAAGAGATCATTCCTATCTATCCAGGTATTTCATAAATGATTTTCCACCTAGAAATGAACGTAATTAATTAGTTTTGAATCAGTCTTAAACAGTTAATGAATATTTTTTTATGATGCTCACGATCAGTTTCATTTTGGAACTAAGTTTGTAAGAACCGCCCTCAATTACGGATTTTGTTTGTTAACCAGATTTATGTTGACATTCATTAATTCTAGTATGTAGTTTCCTGTGGTAAATATTTATCGATAAATGTGAAATTTTCTATAAGAAGTCATACTAGAAATTTCACATTTATCGATAAATATTTCCCACCGAAATTATAAATTCCTATATGCAGTTAGTTTGACCGTTGAATAATAAATGACTCTACTAGTATTCAATTAACGGAATCTACCTAATGATATTTGGCATTCAAATTTTAAATGATTGAATTTATGAAGTTACCAGTAAGGTTTGAATATGCATTTTGATTGAAATAATTTTGTTTTATACAGTATATGAATCAAATATATGCGCATGTGATTAAAAAGTTCCAAAGAGAAATGCTTTTATTCTTTTAAAACGTTCTTTTATTGCATATTATTTGTGCAACTTTTGATACATAGGTATTAAATTAACATTTTATTTACCATTAAACGAGCCGAAAGAGGATCTTTGGGGTGTTATTTAGGTAAGAAAAAAAAATCGATCTATCGAGAATTCGAATATTCATTAGGAAGCAGCCGAAAAGGTGTCTTGACAGGTGGGTAGGACTGGTAGGTCTGTAAGATTTAGAGTGCGTAGTGTTTTCCCTACTTTTGGTATGAAGGTGACTTTGGGCCTTTGCCGAGCTTCTGGAATATAATACAGCTCCAAACTACTTCGGCTTATCAGAATCATGTGAGGAAAGATTTTGTCTTGCCCTAGTGAGTCTGTAGAAGGAAGAGAGCTCTTTCTTCTTCACTTTCACTGAAGCTTTCGTCTGGCTTTCTTAGTGCTATTCCTATGGCAATTCTGCCCTTCGCCATTGCTTCTTGAAGTATTGAAGCGGCTGGTGTTGAATCGATTTCCTCACATATTACTTCTACTACGATTAACATCAATAAAGAACGGCGTTTTTGCTACTTCAACGATCAACTATCAGACATTGAGGATTCTAATCTGGGTTTTGGACAACTGCAAAAACTGATTCTTTTGTACTGGAAATCGCACATCTTCTAAAAAAATATATGTTTTTTTTTCCAAATGGTACAAACAGCTAGGAAATATTCGGTTGAAATCATTTGGTAAAAATGCCATATTGCGCAGTGATACAGATACTATTTCAGGTCTGATATTGAATTTAATCATACGAAAAGTTATTCTCATACGTTAGCATAAACATAATCGTTATAGAACTGAAAATGAGTTCCAGCAGAAGACATTAAACAGCGTTTATTGTGTAACTTCCCGTACGGTAACATTAAAAATATACATACTAACGTGAACATATGGAAATAAAAAGAGGAACATACCAAGGCAATACCCGTATGAGGTCTTACAATTTCCTTTATTAACCTAATATAAGCATTGTTACGGCGATATTATTTTGCCGCATTTATAGTCGTGCAATATGCAAATTCACTTCGTTATAGTTTTGAGTTTTTCGCTGCAGCAGATGCGATTTCCTCCTTCCAAAACGCATTTCGAGACCACCAGTCGTCGGGTTTTACGTTCAACTATGACGATAATGCATCCGGAGCGAGACTGGGAATTGTGACAATGTCATCAACCGACATACGGCAGTATTATAGTAGCACAAATGCGTTTGCTCTCTTCGTTTGCAATTGGACCGCAGATGGCGCTGTATTCGATAGGTGGTGGAAGCTGTGTTCCCTCTGTGGCTTTGTCCTGCTATATTAACCACGCGCGCTTTTTTTGCAGGAAAACGAAGTAAGGAACCTTAATAACCTGTCACGAGTGTGTGTAGGCAGTTGATATAGGTCGTTGCGAACTGAGTAAAAAGGAATGTTGTGGGTTGTGTAATTAATTTGCCACAATTGTTGGGGCGGTACAGGGATTAGTGTATTTGAAATTGGGGTTTCGATTTTCAATAACTGTATCGGAAATGAGATTTCTCGCGGTTTGGCAATACAAGAGGGAGGTTATAGGAAAATATAATTAAAAATTTATGTTCAGCATTAACATGAAAGTAATAATTAACTAATGGTGGAATCTACACTGCCTGTGAAGTTACTTATATCATTTATAATATACATGTTTATAAAGTTAGATTGCTCGATAAGTACTGTGAATGTAGATAGAATCAGAACTAAGATGCCGGTATGTATAAATGTTAAGCGTTTCCTCTTTCTATAATATCTGAGTAAATATAAAAAATATAACAGATTAGCATGAATTTAAATAAAATCTATTGTGTTTGGCATCGATTCTTACTAAAGAAAACAAGCAAAAACAGGCAACAAGCAAGACGTTGTTTCTATGTAACTAAAAATACGATATCTGAAACACAGAGTAGTAAAAACAATGTGGGTCTGGAATGGAGAAACTTACGCAAATTCCAGACAAAACAACTGTAGTAGCCCATATATATGGCAATAATAAAAAAGCAAACTGTAAGAATTCGAAATTCCATCCTGTATAATGCGAGAATTTAAATTCTCTTTCTTAGTGCGTAGTTGATAAGTACCGTGGCATTTAAAAAAAAAGCAAGCGCTGCCTCGCCGGAGAAGACAATCTAGTCTTTGTTTAAAGACTCGCGTAATTAAAATAACATGGTAATGCTTTGTATGTTATTTATTACTTCGTCCAATGTATGTTATCTATTACCTTGTTCATTGTATGTTATCTAAACACCGGTCGCCAATTCCCATGTTACGCTATCAGTAAGTCGTCTGAAAGTCAGAAAAATAACGCCTTTGGTCATACTTGCGCCCTTCTGTGAAGAGAGGCCGAACTAGTTATCGGTGCAAAATGACGTCACAACTAGAGTTTATAAAAACCCTTAACATAGCGGTTTTGGGGCAATTAATTCCGTGGTCTCGTTACAGCTAAAGTAAAAGCACGCGTCTCTAACTTCGTATCGGGCGAATCTAAAACTTAAAATTAAAACTTCTCTTTTTTTTTAGAATTTGTAGTCATAATACGCTTTTAAAAATATAGGAAGCAAAAGCTTTCCTCCCGGGGTGATCAGTGATTTTGGAGATAAATTCACTTAAGAGTTTCCCCCTTTTTTTTTCTTGGCTTAAAAAGATTGTGAGTGTTGTGCAAAGTTTTGTGCCCTAAAATTTGGATTGCGTGAAGAATTATAATTTCCCACATCGGCCGGTAAGATGTTCAAAAATTCCGCTTGAAACTAACCAATGCAAATACATAAAAATCGTAACTCGTTCGCTCTCTCTCTCTCTCCCTTATTAAATAAATTTTGTAGTAAAATTACTTTTGCTTATGTTAAACGTCAATATAGTTTGTGAAATATCTATTAAGATATTTGCGATTTGGATTGTTTTTTTAAATCTCTTGTTATTTCATTTAAACGTGTAGCTTGTTAGTTTCAAAATTTTCAATAAATAATTGTAGAATATAAGTCGTTCTATTATTTCGTCATTTCAAAAGAAAGTCAATCCCGAAAGAGGAAGCCCACGAGAAGGGTAGTCAACAATCTTTAGGCTAACTAACGGTCCTGCTTCGACTGACCGAAGAAAACGCTGTAGGAGAGCATCTTTGGCTAGATTATCTAAAACCAATCGCTACCGAAAAAGTTTGCTTTCCAGCAGTGGCTGGTCGCTCAAAAGAGCAGGTGTGGGTTATCTGTGAGACGGTATTTGGCCTTGTCTTATTAGAAATTGGGCTGGCCATCCCCAAAAGTCTCCAGATAGGAAAATCCGTTTTCGTTACCAACCAATTCAACCAATGATAAACATATGGAAAAGAAACGCAAGAATGGATTGAAAATGCTTCATTTGGTTCAGTTAAATAACAGCTTAAATAATTACCCAAAGAAAGCATCATTTTAGAATTCTGTTTAACCCAAAGATAAATCTATTGGATTAGGTGATTGAGAAGACCATTTAAATATTCCTCATCGCCCAGTCTACCTACGAAAGAAGGTATTGTAACACACCGCTGCCACTAATGGGTTGTTATATTCAATTAAACCATAAGGGTTTGAAGTAAGCCGGGTTACTGACAACTTTCCTAGGGCAAAAATTAATTGAACACAAAATTTAAGCTTATGTAAGTTATATTTAGCTGTTAACTGTGAGCTTCTCTAGACCCATTGCTAGAAAACCTTCTCCTCGCTAGGCCGTCGCATTGGCACAGCATATGAACTGGTGTTTCTTCCTCCTTTTGGCGGAATCTGCAAGTATCATCATCTATGCCTATGTTGTACATATCTATATATTTAGTCTACAATGACCAGTCAGGCCCACCATTATTTTTTCCTGTATTTGCTCAAGTCTTTAGTAGATTCAGGGATCTGTTCTTTTGGAAAACTCTTTTGCCTGTCTCTGTCCTGGTAACTTTTGCCATCACTCTCTAGACTCATTGTGTCGCCTTTTTATTTTTGGATTTTGTAATTACCAAAAGAAGAACCTGTTCCAAAGAATATCCTTGGCTAGCCTCGCCTGACCAGATTGTCCGCCGTCTCATTTCTCCTCATGGCCAAGTGACTGAGAACGCAGATCATTGTTAATTTCCTTTGGATGTCCACCTCATTTATAGCGCTTACATATTCCTAAATTAGCTTAGAGTCAACGCTTACGGAACTAATTGCTTTAAGTGTGGACTGACTGCCAGAGAAGATAGCAACGCTTTTACGTGACTCGGTCCATCTCTCTATTTGTCTGACACAACGATGAATTGCAGCAACCTCAGCCTGGAATACTTGCTTTTTTTTTTTGCTGAAGTTCACCGAAAGAGCGTTTTTAGGTTTCTTTGCACGTCTGTATACCAGTTCGAGTCCGTTCTTACTGGAGTGTCTTTCTCCCAATCTTTCTTATCTGGCATTATAATTTGATACTTTCTATCTCAATTGAATTTTTTGAACCACGGCATTATGTGGCATCCCCATAAGTGGTGTCCCATCAAGTTTATCTAATAATTTTTGATGGTCCACCATCAAATCAGCCACCATACAACTTTTCCGTAGGTTATCATGGGTCTAATTACCCTTGTGGCCCGAATTTCTTCCACACGCTCCAGCACTTATCGAGGATCATAGTGGTTTTGTTGGTTGTATTCTGTATATGTGGGTTCCACGTAAGTCTTTGATCAAACCATACCCCAACTAGTTACAGTATTATTTGGTATAAATGTTTAAGGAGGAAGAATCAGAAGAAGACCAACCGTTAGAGATTGGTCGGATTCGTACGGTACGAATCCATATATTAATACGTATAATTTGTACGCACAACCTATGTGAATTATTTCAGCTTGTACGAAATCGCATCTAACTTAAGATTTAGGTTATTGAAGTTATGCCACAGGAAGTCATTTGATGCGAAACCGTATTGGAGTCAATAGTATACTAGTATCATACTACTAGTATATGTACACTACAGGTGAGTTAGTCATCAGCCGTATTCATATGAGTCGTATGTAGGCATAATACGTATTATGGCTATTAAACTAATAGACAAACACTCTAACTTATAAAAGTCACATTTAATTTGTCCCATATAATGTCCCATTTCCCAAAAATAACGAGTAGTATTAGCAAATTATACGAATACATTGCTCTTGTTTCGCAAGACTTGCTGATCCTTTTCAAGAAACACTTTGCAAGGCGCACTGAACGGTTTGAAAAGTACTTTCAGAAAGACTAAAATGAGAAATGTGCATGGATCTAAGATTAATAATAGTAATGGCTTATTGATTCAAGATATCGTAACAGATAGAAAATCAGTCATTACAAACTCTGTTGTCAAACTCTGCCACGAATCACTAATTTCCTTTAGGTAGTCATCCCATTTAAGACGTTTTCATAGTTCCAAATCACCTTAGAAACAAACTTTCAGTACTAATCGATTTAAGAGTTTCCTGGGCATCAAAGAAAATGGCGACGCTCTTATCTAACTCGATTCCTCTTTCTACTTCTCTTACACAACGATGAATTGCCGCTGACTCAGTCTGGAACACTGTCGCGTCGTGTCCTTACTAAAGCTTTTTCTGGGTTTCTTTCCATTCATTCCAGGTCTTACTGCATTATCAGTTTTAGAGTCGTTAATATACCAATTGGAGTCCACTCTTATTGGAAGGCCTTGCTTCCAGTCCTTCTTATCTGTTATTATAACTTGATATTAGAAATACTTCCACCGCGGCACTAGTCAGCCTTTGTATGCCACTTGGCGTTCAAAACGTCTTACTGCAAAATTCCCTAAATTGGACGCACATTTCAGTAGGAACGCTATCATCATCCCGTACTGGCCGAATGTCTTAAGAGGTGTCGACCAGTGCGAGGAGCCGCGGGTTCGAATCTCACTCCGGTCAATAGGCAGTAGGCGATGAGGTTTGATTCTGCGGGGCTGCCTGATAAGCAACTAATTGCTTAGGCATTATCTACTACGAAAAAAAAAATCAACAGCAACATTGAACATAAACTGTAGCATTGTTAGCTAACTAAGGGTTATTTCTGAATACTATAGTTTGCTATTGAAGTTTAACTCCAATATGTAGTTAAAGTTGTGGTTAGGTTGAAGTTTGTAGTGTTTGCTACAGTTTCGAGCATTTTATAATTAGTTTTATATAGTTTTATACAGTTGGTACTAGGTAGGTTCACTGCGGTTTTCCAAGCGAAGGTTTCGGCGATCCTGCATGGTGCCGAAGAAATTTTAGCAAGGGGCATTAAGGGGCGCCGTATTGTCCTTTACAGTGATAGCCAAGCTGCCCTTAAAGCGCTTAGCAGTTATAAGGCCTAGTACTTCAGTGTTACAATGCCTTGGAAGCGATCGCTATTGATAATGACTTGATACTCAGATGGGTTAAAGATCATAAAGGTAATCTGGGAAACGAGGCTCCCGATAGATTGGAAAGACGGGGTTCGTGTTCTCCTTACATGGGACCGGAGCCTGTTCTTTCCATTTCTTCGGTTACACTCAATACCCTAATAAACCAGTGGACCACTAGTCTACACGCCGAAAGATAAGCATCCATAACCACCTGCTGTCAGGCACGCAAAGCCATACCCAGGCTGTCGTCTAGAACAGCGAGATACTGTCTGCAGCTTTCTCGCAGTAAACTACGTCAAGTTGTAGGGCTATTGACTGGTCACTGCAAACTTAATAAACACATGCACCGCATAGGACTGACTAGCAGCCCACTCTGCCGTGCATGTTACCTAAAGGACGAAACACCGGAGCACATCTTATGTGACTATCCGGCGCTTGCCCAACTTATAGATTCCATCCTGGAGGAGTTCTGGCCCAGTATGGCTATCTTTGGCGGCGCCTCACATGCTGCACTGCTCGAGTTCATTCTTCGCTTGGGTTGGCTCGAGTAGGCTGCGGGTAAGTGACTCCGCCTAGGGAAGGTAGCACAATGGACCCGGTTAGAGTGGCCTAAGTGCGCATGACTAGCCACCCTTCCCAACCAACAATCCAAAATCCAGAATCCAGAATTAGTTTTATACTTAGTGCGATGACATTTCCATAAATGTGAGGGTTTGTCTACCAGTATCCTGATGGACCCTCTCCATACTTAAAATACTTTTAGATTATGTGACATTTATATAACATTTATAGATGAATACAGTATATACTTTTTTAAATAAAAAATAGAAATGGAAGTCCTCATTGGGACATTTTGAAAACTGCAGCCTGCGTGAATGTGGGGCCATGTACTAAAGAAGACAAACAATATTTGAGAAGTCAATGAAACTGCACAATTACACAAGCTTACAGATGAAGAAACAAAATTATCATAGTCTAATATATCCTTGTTGGTTTCTGTTTTATTTGTCAAAATAAAATTCCTTCTAGGACCTTTAGATATGCACGACCTCATTAATAAAATATAAAACAGTTTTGCAATCTTCCCTCATATCACAATATCTAAATTTACTTCAGGCTGTAGGCGGGTATAAAATTACACCAGTCTAATTAAAACGGGTCGCCTTTATCGTTAAACCCTCGTGTTCCCACATCTGCCAACAACATCACGTATCAATCCATCTCCATACGGATATTTTCGTGCTCCTCGTGTCGCTTTTACGACGAAGTCGGTTGTAATAAGGCTAGAAAAACACGTACGGCATCTCCCCAACTCTCTCAAATTTCCCTCTATTTTCTTCCTTCCGATATTTGCTCCGATACTCTCTCATTATTATTGCATAGGTTTTCGTATGGAGACGATATTTGATCATACCGAAGCAACGAGGATGCGAATAAAAGAAATTGCTCGGAATGTAATTTCAGCAGTATTGACAAAATACGAAATATCGGATTTATACGGCAGTTTTACAGTTTGCGCGGTGTATGTGGTTTACCAATATTTGTTTTGCGTTTAGTTTATAGGCTAGGACGGGAGATTTTTACGGCATTCGAGTTTGTAAAAACGGAGATTTAATTCCAAGCTCGTTTAATGGTTGTGGAGTGAATGTAGGATATAATAGGTGTACAAATATTTTTCGGTCGCAATTTAGAGGAAGTTACGACACTATACAAATGGATGGACCAAATTTTATATTATTTTATAATATAGTGATAAAAGTATGACTGGGCTAAAGGAATAAAAATAACTTTTACCTCGGAAGGATTCTTAACATAAATATTTACAAAAGACCAAACACCAAATTCAGATACCAAAATAAACCATACCAAATAACCAACCAAATAAAAATTGAAAGTTAAACTCCAACACATGAGGTATGTCTTATTTTTTATGAGAAGAATTGGACGCGTCCTACGTAAGCAAGAGTTTTTTTTCGTCATAAAATTTCGAATAGAAGTGCTTAATGCACAACTGTACTCGCCAAGGACGATTGGCATCATTAAGAGACGATACCATCTTGTTCATACAACCCACATATAAGATTTAACCTGGATGTCTCTCTAACGGAGATTAAGTACAGGAACCTAAAAGGACTTTATTGAAAAACGTGTGGCTTCGGTAGGGAAGATGGAAGGTCCAAGACTTGGACTGGATTAAGAACAGCAAACTTCGTACGCAGGAATCTGCCTAAAAAGAACCGAAACCATCGAGGAGTCAAAAGAATGAGGTGGAGAAAGAAAATGGTCCAATACGACAAAAAAATTGTAAATGTAAACTTTAAGTTCTGCGACGAGTTGAACGAATTCAAGCATACTGAAAAAGCTACAGTGTTCCGGCCAGAATAGCAGTAGTATCACGGAAGTGAGTTCCAACAAAAGAACCATTGAAACCTACACAAGCACCAATAAAGAAATTATTAACTAACTATGGAAAGTTCACTTTTCAACTGATTGTCAGTGACATTAGAAGTGTTACATCAAGACAGAATAATTTATTCAACTTGATTTTTTAGCATCACAATGACTATATTTAAAGCAAGCTATGGCAAGGAACATGTGACAAGAACGTACACTTAACGAATTTTGTTAGACGGAACCGCCATTAGCTTTGAGTACTTCCTTGGCCAATAAAAAGTCAAACTCTCCCAAGCTCGGTTCTTGTCTAAACAATTCTTGACAGCTGATGAGAAACATGTCAATCTCACAGTTTTAAATTTTGAATTTGCGCGCAGACTCCCCATCTTTTTTGAGTACTTAGCATTTAGCCACTAGATGTAAATTAGCGGACTGAAGGTCACGAATGTTCCTATGAAAGAATGTGAACATTTTATCTTTGTTATCTCTTGCAAAAAAAAAAATATTTCTTAGTTTTTTTTTATGTGAAGAAACTAGTTTATGAGAGCTGACTGGTACAGAAATGTTAAGCTATTGCACGTCCGCAGTGTTAAGCGTAACAAAATGCTTAGAGTTCGAAAACGTCAAAATTATCACCGTGTTATTGAGTTTTGACCAACTCTGACAGGAGTAGAATTGTTGTCTGTCGAGGTGTTTGTTTGCCCTATCGCAAAATTGGCTAACGTATCAATCGTATTGCAATGACGGTAATGCGCGTGTGTCGTGTGTGGACAGAAAAAGGCAGACGAACACGAAGAAGACCAGCTGGTTAACCGAGCCACACAGCGTCAAGATAGGCGCTTCAGACAACTAGCTCCACAAGATCGTTTTGATACTACGTGTCAAATCACTGACCAACGGCTTGAAAAGATGGTATACCTATTACCATTGTTTAAATATATCTAGTTAGTCAACGTAATGCATTTTCGGAAAAAATAAAGTATTGCTCAGGGAAGTGCTGCACTCTATCGGTAAATGTAAATTGATTTGAAAACGTGATAAATATAACAGGTATCTCAGTCAGAGTGAGAGACAGATTTCTGTGTTTTATCCATCTGCGGAAACGACGGAATCCGTATCGATGATTTACTATCATTGGCGAATTGTGTGGACTGGGGGAAAGGGAGGGTGGATGCATGTGACGCTGTGATGACGCACTTGGCCATAATTCTCGTGTTTGTTTACATTAGAAGATTAGAATTCTGAGGTATTCTGTTATAAATAACAAGAAATTGAAAGTATATTGCAAGGCTCGTTCTTGTTGACAAAACATTAATTGAACAATTTTCTAAATTGAGGTTTTTTCTTTTAAGAATAAAATATTTAAACTTAAAACAAAAAAAAATCACTGAAAAAAGAAAAGTTCAATCTAAAAGACGAAAATTTGCCGAGAAAAAACAAACATAAATCTACTTCTCTATTTTTATTTTCTTAGTTCTTAAATTAACAAGTTGTTTTGTTAACTTAATTTACTTATGTTTATGATTATATAAAATCAGAAAATGTTTGTTTTATTAAGAAGAATAAGTATTTAGTTTGATAAGATATAATCTGTAGTTCGATGGCCTTTGTATATTTAAAATTTTAATAAAACGCGGGTTTTTCTTTCAAACGTATATACGAAGATCTTCTTCTCCTCCTCTCTCCTACTGCTATCTTCGCTTCTCCCGTGTATAGCGCTACTATCGCTAACTTCAACTGGTGTAAGGGCGGAAATTTGAAATTTAAAATGTAGCCTACTATAAATCGTTATTTTTTTTACATGTATGTACCATTTTACTTTACTTCTTGACTTTTTCTTAGTTCTAATTTAATGTATAGGTACTCTATGTATATAGTTTTCTTATATTCATAAAACATTTTTTATTTGATTTACTTATGTTTACTATTACATAATAATAGAAATTCGGTTTTTATATAATGATAAAAATATGTAGTTTGGGGGTACAAATCGCCATTTATTTTTACATACATGCACCACTTTACTTATTAAAAACACCATACATGATGTCACATTCGCGCTCTTTCTCTTGAGCGGCTGAAAAGTTACGAGGTAACCTTTGGGGGCAACATCCGTATATACAAGGTTACATCGTAACTTTTCAGCCAATCAAGAGAAAGAGCGCGAACGTGTCATCACGTATGTTGTTTTTAATAGCTTTGTTTATTTGTGTGCTTGGAACAGTATCTACTGACGTGATCAGGGTAACTTGAGAGCGTCTCAGAGTTGGATTTAAACATGGTACAAACAAACGCGCTCGATTGCAAATATAACCTTAATTTTATTATTTACTATTGTCAGATTGTCACAGCTATTATGAATAGGAAAAGTAAAAGTAATTTTTCAAATTAATGAATCTAGACTACAATAAAAATGCATCATATACTAGTATTTATGTACCTACCAAGTGAAGTTTTTAAAATATAATGATCGTTCTTTACATCAATCACATTGGTATCATTATATTATCCATATCGTGTATATTTGATGCAGGTATAAATCGGATTACATTTACAAACGACAGTTTACAACATGATGTTAGTGCGATTAGGTTATGTTGCACGAATTGCTCGTAATTGCTCGGACGTCGGATCGCGAGCAGAAAGAGGAACCTCTTTGTGATCTGGATTTGCTTGCTCTAAACAAACAAACACGCACAAATCATGCTCTAAATGGCGATTTGTACTCCCAAACTACATATTTATTTTTATAATGAAAAACGAATTTCTAATATTATGCAATAGCAAACATAAGTAACTCAAATAAAAAATATTATATAAATATAACACAATACTTAGAACTACACACATATATAGAGCATAACATTAAATTAGAAACTAAAAAAAAGTAAAGTAAAATGGTAAAAAAAAAAAACGATTATATATTATCGTACTAAATATTTATTCTTCCTAATAAAACAAACATTTCAATGTAATCACAAAAATTATCGCGTGGCGAGTCATCACAGCGTCATCGCCTATCCACCCTCTCTTTTCCCCGGACCTTGCAATGCTATTGCAATTAAATATATTTTGCCGACACGTAAGAGGGCCATCTTGTATGTAGTAGTCTAACTATAAAGCTTATATTTAAATCGAGATGGGCACCAACGCCGTGCTGCCATCTACCGCTTTTGCCCAAAATGTTCAAAAATCCGTTAACTATTCTGTCCATAAGGTTGACTAACTAGTACGTATATAAACAATGCTATTACTATGCGTACACTATATTGCCACATTCGAGCGCTTGAACTTTTTTCATGCCGTCCACGATTAGTGCTTCCTTTGACTGTAGACCACTGTCGTAAATATTTGAACTGGTAGATGAACTGCTAGATGACTGGTAGATGAACTCTGCGGCCAATGAAATGCGATCCGGTAGATCAACAACTACGGCGGTGGTTAAGACGGTGGATGAGATTGCCAAGCAAATAGACAGCGATAACGAGATATAAATGTTATCTTGTGACCTCAGTAAAGCATTCGATACAATAAACTATATATACCTACTTCAGAAATTACATCACTACGGAGCACGTGGACAACAGCTACAGTTAATAAGATCTTATCAGTGGAATGGAACGGGGAGAGATCCAATCTGGAATTACTTACCTGCGGAGTAACCATGGATCGGTTTTTAGTCCTATGCTCTTCATCGTTTACGTGAATTATTTACCGGCCAATATCTCATCAGCGGAAGTATGCCAGTATGCGGACGACACCTCTATCCTCGCGGCTTCTGATGACAACTGAGACCTTCGGAGTAGAACGGAAGTAGCAGTCAATGACCTGCAAATGAATGCGAATAAAACAAATCATGGTGATTACTACTTAGAACACCTCAAAGTCATCATCAATAAAGTTTCTGGGGATAACGATCAATAATAATCTTAAGTGGGATACACATATCACTGACCTTATCACAAAATTATCTAGCGCGGTTTCTGTGATACGTAGAATAAGGAATCTCTCAACTTACCAAGCCGCAAGAACTGCATACTTCTTCCATGCTAGAGCGAGCTACGGCATACTGGTATGGGGCTCCTCAACTGAGTTCGGAGCTGTTTTCCTAAAGCAAAAGGTGGCTTTACGAGCAATGACGATGGCAGATTATCGTGAAAGTTGCAAGAACATCTTTAAACAATACCAAATACCTATCATTCCTTCCATTTTTATACTCATCTGCTTGGTATATATCCATCGTCATAACACAACTTTCCCAAAAAAGCTCCACATATCATAATTATCCTATAAGATCCCGAGACAACTCGGGGTACTGAATCGACATCGAATCGACAGGTCAAGAACATCCACTATGTATATATATATTGCAAGACTGCGACCTAAAAGATTAATTGTGTCCCCTGTTCTTGCTGTTTTACAGCTGGCCTTCCAATCCTATTCCTTTCAGAAAGTGTAGGATATCAGAAGGCTCCAGGTTAGGTAAGTCTCCCTCTTCGATTTCACGTGCTCCCAGGTGCAACGCCCTTGAGTTGCACAGTGTTACGCAATTTGAGAGGGGATGGATGCCATCCTGTTCCCCAATCTGCTCCAATTGTTTTGCTCCTCCTTTGTTCCTTCCTTGTGGGGTACTCTCACTTTGGAAGTGGAACGCTTCTTATGGAGGTCTTGCTCCAATTCCTCTTTGTTAGCGGTGTCGTCCTGCTAATAAACGTCCTTCCTCCATGGTTCATCCCACAAGTAGCTGGGGAAGAAAAGGTCCACCTCCACAGAGCTCCGCATGCAGAGTAAAACATCCACCAACTACATAGGCTTGAAACTGTATAATCACCTGCCCGCCAGAATTTGGGCTCTAGAAGGGTTCCGGTTTAAAAGTTGGGTGAAGAACTATTTCTGGAGAACGCCTTCTACTCACTTCTACTCACTTCACGAACTGTTTGGGGAAGAAATAAATTAAAGAACAGAAGTCATTGCATTAATTGTTTGTTTGTCTAAATCATTGTTTGTCCCCTACACTTCTTTTTTTAACTTGTATATGTTTTATGTCATCATTATATTTATATTTTGTTATTTATCTTCTGGACTGTATGTATTTATATTATTCTTCTGAACTGTATGTACATACATGCCTCTTATTTTAGTTTAGTTGAATAATACATATTATAAATAATGACAATTGTTGCTGATAGTAGTGCAATAAAGATACATACATACATGCATAAAAGATACATATGCATGTATTAGTTTTAAATCTAAAGATGCATTAATTTAAAAAAATATAAGATTTAGTTTACGTTATTGTTGCCTTAAATTAACAAAGTAGTTATTGTTATTCCCAACAGTAGGATATGGCTAAGTATATAACAAATAATATTCTTGAAATAACAAAAACGACAGGATTGAATTCAATTACATGCTCATTTCCAACGAAGGCATGCTTTGTTTAAATTCTAAACAAATGATTCTGTCGAAGAAATTTTTTTGTTAATAGGGAACTTACGTTGTAGTTAAAATAACGTATGTTTGTTTAAAAGGTGTATATGCTTTTTTGACTGTATTATTTCACGGTGGTCTAAAATACGAAAAATGGGAAAACTTAATTACCTGCATTCTAATTTCCTTTAATGTCGTTTCAATACATTTTCACCTTTTCCTCCTTTCAACTCGTTCTCGCACACAACTTTAAACTAATTAACATTAATTACAACACCAATTAGTGCCACTTACAATCCAATTTAGACATGAACAGCTAAAGTCGGAACCAAGGAGAAAAAGACAGAGAAACACCACGGAACCATTATATAACTCCGTCTATCACGCTTGAACGTTCTTCGAATATACAACGGTTAATAGGACCTTTATTTCCCGATAAAACCATCCCGGGAAACTAGGTAACACATTAGTTAATTACACAGTAAACAGGGAGCTTTTATCGATGTCACACTAGAAGAAACAACCTAAATTCATCAAAAAAGCCATTACACTCCGTTACAACCCATCGATAACGGGTCGTCGGAAATTGCCACCCGTGTGTTTTATTTTTGCGGATACGGTCGTTTTACAACCGTACTTGTGGGAGATATCGTCATGTACAGTCAGTCGTAGAAGGAATGGGAAAGTTACTGAAGTTTTATCGATTTAGATCTTGTCAAGAAAATATCGTTTTTGTTAGGATAAAAACAATTCTAAAGGGATTAAAAGCATTTAATGTTTTCACGTTTAATGATTTTTTAATCTCCAATTAATAATTACTTATTTATTTAAGGCCAACAAGCTAAACCTACAAGGGTCAAATATGGGCCACTATATTCCCGTCGGTTTATATAAAAAAAAAGTGGTAACATATTTTTAATTTTTTTTTGTTAAAGATTATACAGGTTCAGAAGGACCACATTTCAAAATTATTTTGAAGTATACAGGGTGACTCAAAGAAAGAATACACACCAAAGTTGTGAAAAATTAAATGGAACACCCTGTATATTATGACATATTTTGATAGTACAGACTAAATAAAGGCAAGTTGGTGTTAGGTTTCTTATATCTAACTCAACTCGTTTACGAGATAATTAACTATTCTTCAAAATATAGACCAAAATTTAAGAGGCACGCCTGTCATGCATATTTAAGCTAGATATTTTAAACTATATTTATTTTTCAACTAAAGCATTATACTTAATAATAAAATAAAAGTAATGCAAAGAATTATACACGGTGAACAAAAACATACTTTCAATTTTCGCTATCTTTAAAGGTAAGTGACTTTCTTATTTTAAATAGAACACCCTGTATTTATTACCGTATTTAAATTCTAATTTTAACGGTCTTTAAGATTGTATTAATGTTTCCTATATCTATCTGTTATAATTTTTTAGTAATTTAGAATTTTCTATTACTATTAATTCCTATCAATTCTTTTTCAAAAGTAGGCTTAGACAAAAGTATGGCTATTATTTATTATACATAAAAGTCATTTGACAATAACAGAACTTGTCAGTTGCGAATCATTGTTGTTCGTGGTTATTTAAACAGCATTTTAATTATTTACAATGAGAAATTACCCTCAAGCAGAAAGGATTGATATGAGATTTTAATAATTGGAGAGTGTGAAGAAAATTGTTTGCTAGCATCAAGGATTTATGCGCAAAAATATCCTAACAAAGGGCATCCTGATAAGCGTTCTTTAGAAAATTTAGTATTCCGAAGTACAGGAAGTATGTGTTATAAGGAAACACAACGACAAAAACCGATTACTGGAAATGAAGGAAATAATATTTTAAATAAATAAATGAATCTACAGGGATAAGCAGAGGGAGCATCAGAGGAATTATAAAGATTAACAAATTTTACATATATATACAATTGAAGAACTTTTGAAAGTAGATTATGATCGGCGGCTTGAATTTTGTTTATGGGTTTTAGAAAAGTTAGGAGATGACGAAAATTTTCTCGATTATGTGTTATTTTCGGATGAATCAACTTTTCATAACAACGGATTAGTTAATAGACATAATTTTCATTATTACAGCACGAGAATCCCAATTTCTTTAGAACCCTAAATCGTAACACCGTTGGTCTGTTAATATGTGGGGCTGGAATAGTTGGAAAGCACGTGATAGGGCCATACTTTTTTTGATGGTCACTTGAATGATGCTATGTTTCTACAATTTATAAAATATAACTTAGCAATACTTTTAGAAAATACACATATTAATATTCGACAAAGACTGGTTGCAATTAGACGGTGCTCCTGCGCACTTTCAAGTAAGCGTTCGGGAGGAATCAAATAGGTACTATAGTATTCCAACAGGTGGATAGGCCGTGGAGGTCCACAGAATTGGCCAGCAAGATCTTCAGATCTAACGAGCCCAGATTTTTTTTATGGGGATATATTAAAAATATTGTTTATGACATACAACCAACCACATCCGACAATATGAAAGAGCGAATAAGAATGACGTTTCGATCTATAACACCAAATGTTTTGAGTAATGTTAAAGAATCATTTCAAGAAAGAGTACGCCTCTGCATTGAAAACGATGGCCATCATTTTGAACATTTTTTAAAACATTAGCAGTTTTTAACATATCAGTTTTTCCGTTTTAATGAAGTACAATTCTGATCTTTACTTAGTTATGACTTTTAATTAGTATGTAGGAAAAGCCAGTTGAAAAGTTAGTCATAACATATCCAGAATATATATTAACTATAATTTAATGAATTCGAGAACCTTTACATGGGATATCCATTTAAAAATTCACATCGCAACAAAGAAGAAGTATTAGGATTCAGGAGTTACAAAATTTATTTCCGGAGACCACAGGTTTGAAGTTAAATTTATTGATAATTTGCATTGTTAACCAACACTCCACTAAGATTTAGTGAATCTTACAGAAACAAAAACTAGTGTCATTGCTATTCGCCTTTGAAGACCAATTAATGAATGGTCTTCAAAGATGATTCAATGATTGTTTAATTTGTGCTACACGAATTCTTTGTTGCTGAATGTAATAAAATTTTATGTACGCAATTCAGTTCTGCCCCTTAAGATAGCTCAGAATCAATCATACAAGAAATCATCTGTATAGTGAAAGTACGTTAAAAATAGTTATTCAACTAATGCGAGGGAAAACAAAACTTTGTTTGTATTCTTCATTTCGTTTTAATTTATTAAGTATGATGCTTGGCATTTTGTTGAATTATTCATTTTAATTATGTTAAAATAAGAAAGTTAAATTTTAGGAATACCTTATTTTGACGCTAATAATATTTGATGGTCCTGAAAATCTCCTCTTATGCTTTGTTAATGTTCATCTCCACCAAATAGTAGGACTGGATATTACAATATTTATAAGCCTAGTCAGACTTATAAATATTATAATAAGCAGACACTGATATTACGTCATGTAATTATTATACACTGTATCTCCGGTTGAAGTTAATAAAAGGGAACGAACTTATTATTAATTTTACGACCAATTTTTTCATTAACGACATTCTGTTTCAACGAAATTAGCTTGCTGTGAAAAAAGAAAAAAACAAGATTACGTGTATAGGATATTAGTAAACTATGAAGACCTAAAAGTGCATGAAATAAGCCATTCCTTTAGTTAGTTTATTTTAAATAAAATGTTTATAAAAAAACTGTCAGTTCTCTTTTAAAAGGTGCTTTTCTACATATCAATGCTGAATAGCCTAGAGGCTCAAGTGCGCAATTCGCGTTGATACAATACTTTGATTTATTTAAGCCAACACAGTAGCAACATACGGTAAATCTAAAAAAAACATTTTTTTTTTAAATACGGTAAGCCAACCGAAGTTAGTGCAAACAAATAGAGCTACAAAATCTTTGACTGAAGTAGGTTAATTTAAAATAAACAGTTGTCTGATTCAAATATGTAGGCACATTTAATAAAACCTTCTAAAATATTTAAATTAATCTATTTTTTTTTAAATTATTTTTTTAACGAAATATATGTATATATTTGAATTGAGTATCAATTAGCGACAAAATAAGTAAGCTGATTGAGGGAAATAAATATTAGTTTGCCCATACATAAGCCAGTCACCTGCTTGGGGCAATGACTCTTATTTTTCCGAATACAATTTTAAGCATTATTTTATACTACAGATTGTAATTGTACTTTTGTATTTTTCTATTATTTGTTTTCTAATTGGCTTCTTATATTGTTAGTACACCTATATTATTACTTTATCAAATGTCGATTTTAAGTAATTTTATATGTCACCAGAGGGAGAGAGTTGACTCTGCCAGATTTACTCGTTTATTTCCAAAGGACTGAACATCTTTATGACGTGACATAAATGAGCGAAAATACCTTTCTGAAGGTTCCACATTAATCTTTATTTTCCAAGCTATCGTCAATTACCTGTGGTTAAATCCTTGGATTTAGCACCTACAGACCTTTTGTTCTTAATTTGTTTCCTCCCTTTATACTCTAGTTTTCGTTATGAGTGTAATTAAAACAGTCATAAAATCGCTGATAATGTAAAAGCCGGGCTTTTATTACTGTACGATCGAGCGTACAGGCTAACGTGCTTGTTTGTTTTCACGGTTTTTTACATTGTAAGCTGGGAAACGTAAACTTATGTAAAATATATTATGGAAATATTCGAGCAAACATTTACACAGCTTGATAAAGGATGTATATTTTCCGAAGTTGTATACTTGAATCACAGCATCCGGGTTTAATATACAAAAGTTTGGGGGGATGTAGGCGTATAAGCTTCGAAGTTTAGGAACTTTTAAGTAGAAGAGAATTGGTATACGTAAAGTAAAAGGTCGCTGCTCATTAGAAAAGCAAAACAGGGCAGATAAAACTGCCATTAAGAGATCATCCAAACACGGGCAGTAAGTAGGGGTAGTACGACAAACCTCTTCCACCTAATTCCATTTCCATATCTTTTAAATAATTCCCTTTTATCATTTATTAAGATATTAATTCTGAACATTTTTGAAGAGAGTGACGCAAGGTAACTAAAATCACACACATCTCATTAGGCATCCAAATCAACTTATTAGTCCAGGATTCTGGAAACAAGAGGTGACCGTATTCTTTTTAATATGAGTTTTTAGCACTGGATGCAATTACTGCTAGCTTACGCTGATGCTTATTTTCTGCTTATGGGCCGAAACTTTAAGCAACATTTCCTTGTTTTTTTTTTTTCAAGTTTTTTTTACCACTGTATCCATTGCATTCTCGAAACCAGTGGCGACTCGTGCATACGCCACTGAGGAGACCACGATAATGAGTGATTTTTTCGTATGCTCTCATGCGATATATCCCACGTTACAAAGTTAGACAAAGAACTTCCTTCATTATTGTCGCTGTTTTCTCAGTGACGTATTCACGAGTCGCCGCTGCTCGGGGCTTTATATAAAATTTTATTATATACATAAGATTAAAGGTGTGTTAACAGTTTCCTGGTGGGAATTCAAAATAGTCATATTTTGTAGAAACTTGGTTTAAACGTAAAATAACAAATAAAATATTCGTGATCTAGGGAATGATTGAAGATGTAGAGAAAGGTAATAACAAGAGTATTAGAAAAAAACTTTTTGTTCAGTATTCAACTGTACTATAGCTATTTATCTTGATCAGGCTTTTGATATTAAAGGACTTTGTAATTTCGATTAAGATAATGTTATAAACGTGACGAAGTAAACAAATATATTACTTTCATCCTGATTTTCTTGTTATTGTATTGTTGTTACTATTTTCCATTTACAACAAGTTTTCGCGAGATGTATGATATAACAGAATACGAATCTTTTGAACTCACGCCACAATGACTTTGAAGTACAAGGTCAAGGTTAATAAATCAGTGGTAATTCATTTAAATAATGGTGTATTCTGTTGATTTCTGTTGACAAATTTACAATCTTTATCTTCTTATCGTAAATTTTAGCTGTTTTAAAGAGGAAGAAAGAAAAATATTCACTTTCCGCATATAGAGTTATGAACTAATTCATTTAAGATAATCAAAGTATAATTCATTTACTTTAAGATACACTTTAAAATACTTGGTTCTTAAATTACCTATATTGTAATATACATATGCTATAATGAGCCACAATACAAATATTTGAGATATGTTGTTTTTATATGTTTGAAATATGTTTATTTTTTTTAAATGATGGTGCTTACAACCAATTAGCATATTGTACTTCAAGAGAAAATGTACCTAAAACTTACAGAATTATTATGTTTTTAAGAATCTGCAGTTACAGAGGTAACAGAAAGTAAATAAAGTACTTACTTTGATTTTAAAATATTTTAGAGTGTTTATATTTCTTCTAAAACGATTCTAGTAACAATTTAAATAATAACGTAAATGTTTACGTATGTAATACTCTTCAGTAGTTCCAATGTTAATACTAATAAATTTTGATAAGGCCGTCTTTGTCTAACAGCGAGTTTGATACAATGGCGTGCTCCATTTAGCATGTGTGTTTCGGTAGAAAAAGTGTCAAGAGAAAAGCTACAAAGACGGGCGCAATTGAAAGGGAAATAAATAGCGGTCGAATGGTAAATGACGGCGCAAGTGAATAGGGGTATCGTGATTCATCGATAAAATAAGAAAAAAAAAACGAGAAAATTCGCCAAAATTCCGATCGAAATGAACCTCCCCCACGCGAGCCATTGCCATCTCCCCGTTAAAAGTTAGGAGCGCGAACGGCGAGGTGGCGCTAATCCTTCGCTACTCACTTTTGTTCGAATCTGTTGCTCCTTTCACAGGGCTTAACCCTCGGGAAGTTGCTAGCACCTCACATTTAGCGTGTGACCTGCGCGCCCTCTGCAGGAGCTAGCAAACGTCAAATACGAATTGTAACAAAAGATTGGGCGTTTACAAAATTTGGATGTGCAATAAGATTTGTATTGGATGGACCAAATATTTAATCAGATCATTGTTATAACGAACACCAGTTTTATTTTGACAACCTTATTTGATTTACTGAATTACCGTGAGTTACTAATTTTATGTGTAAACTCCAGTAGAAGAATGAAGAAAAACATCAACACAATGAACTGTATTTATTGATGTGCTAATCGCAAATGGTTGCTTAATGTATGTTATTCATAATCCTAATAAATTTTAGTTATTGTTATAGAGTAAACTTTTAATTAAAATAATGGACTTAACTCATTGATGCAATAATTGCATTACATACTGATGAATTCACTGATGAGTGAGCATTGCCGCTCTATTTAATTGAATTACAGTAAAAGTAATATTAAAAATAACAAGATTGGTATTAAGCATTGATGCAAAAAAGAATAAAACGAAAATGCCTAAACAATTAACTGCAAAAATGCCACCATGGTTATCTTCTTTTTCATAATCCCTTGTTCCTTGTGCAAGAATCACCATACATGCAGAAAAGGGAATAGATATGGGAGCTTCTGCCTACCAAGTGTCTTCAGCATTCCTCCAAGAGCAAATACACATTCTTCAGTGTCGTGTCTCTGTGTTATTCTCGATTTCCTCCTAAGAGATCACGAGTTTAAAAGCACGCCCTCTAAGGGCCAAACTCTCAGTCAATCAACGACTGCGGCGTAAGTCGGTAATTCAATCACTGTCATACACCTTTCATTAAGATATGCCATCTCTTCGTTCTTGCAATTGCAAACATTGTACTAACGATGAAAGTATTACTTAATACTTTATTGCGTTCATATCGTGAATAGTTTTATATAAATTCTACGTAAAAATAATAATATATATATTCGTTCGTATTCAAAAGTTCAAAATTATTTATTGAACGTGTGAAAATATAGTTAGACTAATATGCAATGACTTGTTATAATAATGGAAGCTAATTTATTTCACTAATAAACCTAAACAACGGAGAGGGTATCATTTAATCCTTTACTGCGTTGATATGGAGAATATTTTTATGAAAATTTTACGTAAAAATAACAATGTATATTCGCTCACATTCATACTATTATCAAAAATAGTTATTGAATGTATGAAAATATGATTTTACCATAACAAATAGTAACTATGAACTAATGTAAAATGATTTGTTATAATAATGAAAACGAATTTACTTCATTAATGAATCTTGTTATTGCTTAATCAACGATTGTAAATAATACTTTATGATAACAATGACACATTTCGTTCTGTCGACGAAAATTCACACAATAAATGTGGATTATTGATATTACGACCAGTATTTTCTCATATAATGTGTCTCCCGACTTATTCTAAATTTCACCCTAATTTTCACTTATTCTTTCCCTTATTGCACTTAGGTGCGGCTTACAATTAACCGCCAATCACGACAGCATGAATAAATAATTCCTTTTGATAACCTGAATGTCGGTTTCGTTTACTAATTACCCACATCCTGGCAATATATAGGCAGTATACTGTACTGGTGAATGATTACTGCGCCGTTAGCTATTATTGCTTTGGTATGGCTTCCCTAAACTGATAGAGTAATCTGATCCTAAAGTTTCTCTGGTTCATATCTTTTCGCAACACTGACACCATTCTAGCGTGAATTTTGCACATCGCAAAAAACCGCATAATAACCTCGCAGGACGATACATCAACTTGTAGATAACACCGGAACAATGTTAAACACTAAACAACAACTAATTTAACTAATACCCGAACGCGTTGACGCGTAAATTGAGAAACTTTACCAGACACTAAACTAATTAAAATAAATGTACACGTGTAATTGTAACACATACATACGTGTACACATCCTCCAGGATGGATGCTGTACGAGGCCGACGAAGTTATTCCAGAGAAAGAAGTGCGGCGAGCAACACAAATATGTTAATCTGTTTGTAGAACACGCGAGATATAGGCTCGGCCCTGGCAAGTTCGTGTTCATGAATAAATTCAGGGCAACGAGGAGGGTTGAAGTTTGTCAACGCCGTGTCGCTTTCGAGCGGAAGGGGCGTATTGCGATGTTTCCGGTCCGGTGAGTTTGAGAAATTGGACTCGGAGATTGAAACGTTGAATGCTCTAACTTGGCAGTTGTTATTGTTTATTTTTTGTATTCTTTTCGTATACAAAATGTATAAAAAAGATATTTTCGATGCTACTTTTTTTTTTTAAACCACAGAATTTAAAGATATTGAAAGAGCAAATGTATTATGAATTTATTTTTCAATACTATGTTTACTTCTGGCAGATATCTACAGCGGTTCTAAGGTTTTATAAATTAAAGATTTTGTATTTTTTTATCTACTAAAATTTTCTTGAATCAAAAACCTGATAAATGAGTTCTTTCAACACAAAGCCCTTCATCGCATAACGAGGAAGGCTTCCAGCACTAGAGAATTATTTTGAAGATACCCAGATAAAAACAGAAGTTTAAAAGTTATCACTTTTTTCATTGAGGGGCGATTCTGTAGGTCAGGAAGACAACAACAGATAAACATTCTAAAAGAGGTGATGATCTTGTCATTTTATTTTAGACAGAACTGCATATCATATTTCGCTCTCTAATTTTGCCCTCTTAATTATGCCTATCATTCTTGAGAGCGCCTTCTTTGTGTAGCTGCTAGTTATGGATTCTCCACGCCCATTACTAGAAACCTTATCCTCGCCAGGCCGTCACATTAACACAGCACATGAACTGGGGTTTCTTCCTCCTCTTGGTAGAATCTGCAAGTAGCATCATCCACTAGGCCTATGCTATACATATACCTATTTAGTCTACAGTGACCAGTCAGCAGACATACTATCATTTTAACAGTCTTCCTGTCTTTACTCAGTAGATCTTTACTAACCTCTGTTCCTTAGAAACCTTTTGCCACCGCTCTGTAGATTGATTACCTCTGTAGCCATTCATTGCTGGATTTTTGAATTTGTGATTTGGTAATGCCAAAAGAAGGGCTAGCTCCAACGAATAACTTTGACAAACCTCGCGTGGCCAGCTCGTCCACCGTCTCATTTCCCCTAACGTCCGAGTGGCTAGGATCTCAGGCCAATGGTAATTTTCTGTCGGTGCCCACTTCATTTAAGGCGCGTACGTAGTCCCAAATCAGTTTAAAGTCCACACTTACAGAACTAATCGCTTTAAGTGTCAATTGACTGTTAGAGATGATAGTGACGTTTCTACCTAGCTCGGTCCATCTTTCTCTTTTGGTGAATTGCAGCAACCTCAGCCTGTGGTGTCTTTGCTGAAACTTACCGAAAGTCTTTTAGGCTTCTTGCGTATATTTTGCATACTCGTTTGTGTTAACTCTTACTGGAGTGCCTGTCTCGCAGTCTTACTTATGTGGTACTATAACTTGATATTTTCTATCGGTTGAATTTTTTAACGATGGCATCACATAGCATCCCACAAGAAAGAGTGCCTCTTTAAGTTCATCTAATAGTTTCTGATAGTCAGAATGCGATTTATTTATCGGTGCTTGTTTATGCATAAGTCTGTATGCCGTAGACCTGGCAGTTCCTTGTATGTAATATGTAACGGGGGCAGGTTTAAAATTACTGCCATTGCAGTGATGGGGCTCGATCTCATCGCACCCGTTGCACACAGATACGACAATCTTTGTGCGCTACTTAGCGTGTTGGCCGCCCTTGCCTGCCGCACCTTTAGGCCTCTTTCAGACGAGACGTTTAGTTGATTTCACTAATTGAACGGACAAACACACGGAGTCCATGGGAAAGGCCTCAGGCAGTTCCCAACCATTTCTGTACAATTAGTGGAAGCAACTAATCGCCTCGTCTGAAAGAGGCCTAGTCACCATACTACTGCTCCGTACGTTATCATAGGCCTAACTATCCTTGTGCGTAATCATAGAGTCATCTCGGGGTTTAGGCGTTAATTTCTTCCACACAGCCTCCTGCACCTACCTAGAGTGATAGTGGCTTGGTTTTATGCTGGATATGTTTCCACGTAAGTCTTTGATCAAACTATCCCCAAGGTATTTCGCCTCTTTGACATATGGAATCCTGTCATCACTTATCACTAAATATTTTTTTTACCTAAAAGTACAGGTAACTTTACTACAATTGTAGGTATCTTTACTACACATTGTAGTACATACATAGAAATAAGTACAACTTGCAGCAATATTTGCTATCAAATTTCGGCATTAAGTTTCTAGTAACAATTCGTACAATTTTTATGACTTAACTGAATGGATAGCTAGCTTTTTTGCACAATGTTGTAAGATCATGTATTATTTTCTGCAATAAAGTTTTATGTAATTTCGTATGAGTTATCTATTGTTGATGATATATTTAATTTACTTGGTATTTCATTTATTTCTAATTATCATAGTTTAGTGGCAAATTTTCCTTACCTTTGTTGCGGAATTTACGAAATAATACAAGAATTCTTATTAAGTTTTTTAGGCTGTGTACTAATGTTTGCAATGTTTACAACTATTCAGTTAATTTCGTGGTACTACCGGATTATGTTTCATAATAATAAAAAAAAACCGGAAAAGTATTTTGATCTTTTTTTTATTGAAAGAAGTAGAAAGTCAGTAGGTTTGGCTTCCTTACAATTTATTGTAAAGAAATTATGTTTTCTCTGTATAGCTAGCTTTTATTAATGATGTTTTTTTTTTCTCTCATTATATTTTTTTAATGTTGTATATATATAATTAAACCAATTACTAACCTCTAAATCATTGTTCCAAACGAAAGAGATGTCACGTTTTCAAACGATTTGTTATGAATTTAACCATATACTGTGAGTTTTTTTTTAAATCGGAATATACAATGTTAACATTGCCTTATATTCTGTTTTAAAAGTGACAATCCTACTCATTTACCCATATTGCTGGATAGGCTGATTCGGATCCATTGCAGTGCAGTGTGAGCACACTCACTCTGCAAATGAGGGGGTTAGTATCAAAGCTGGCTATCTCCAGTTTTTACGAAAATTCGGTTTTGATTTGGAATAGTATACTTTATTTTGTGAGTTATATAATGGTACATATATTAGACGACAAATCCAGTCCTCAACAAATTTAGTTTTAAACTTACGCCTTAGAATCAGTCATACTATTTTATCTTTCACGAACAAAAACGTCTTACGTCCATTTCAACCAATAGGAATACGTAGTTTGTTGCACGTGATTTATTACCTGTCAGTAATATATGTAGTTGTGTTGGTTCCTTTTTTGTATTAAGAGAAATAAACTGTGTACTTTCGTTAAGAATTTTAGTAGATACGGAAATAAATGTTACTCAAGGTAGAGAGAGACCTCGGAAACGTAGAAGGCGCTTCTGAGAATTGGAAGAAAAATGTTGCAAAAGTATCATTAAAAATCAATCCAGTCATCTCTAAAATTTAAACCTATTTAGAGGATGTTCATTTAATTTAAATAGATATGTTTAATTGAAATAAAAAAAACGTGGTGCTAAATAACCATATATTCTAAAACTGCGGGCTACCAAGTTTTTTGATGTAATCCTATTCAGAGCCAGCTACAAACATTCAAAGATAGGGTTATTTGGTTTGCTTAACAAATAGTCGCTCATATCTCAAAATCTATTAAAGATAGGTATAGGGAATGCTGATATAAAATGATAGAGGATGATATTTACTTTCTAATTTCGAATTAAAATATAAGGTGTTCTATTTAAAAAAATTGAATTTTCTGCATTTGAAGATATGTCACTTCGCTCCTCAGTTTTGAACACCCTGTATGTTAAAATGTAAAGTGTACGTACCGTTTCTTAGAGCTATATTTACATTCATAACATAGCAAATTTGAAGTCTCTACTTGCAGTATTAACCGAGATATTAATTTCTCAATGATGCAATGATTATGACTAAAAAAAAAAAGAAAAAACCTATATAACTCCAAAAAAACGGCAACATATAGCTATAGGAATGACTAATGAATACTGACGTATTTATGGTCGTAGAATCCAAAAATGAGTAAAAAAATTATATCATTCTATTTAAAGTACAAAGTTATACAAAGTTGACATCCATTTCCGGTCAACCGGAAGTGATATTTTGGTTAAAGTATTTTACATTTATAGTTCCAATCAAACAGATAATGGTGCCAAAATCCCAAATATAAGTAAATAATAGAATCATAAACTTTTAATGAAACACTTACGTGGAATAGCCTGTATAGTGGTTTAGCGTATTTATTGTTTAGAACCAGAACACGGTCACATCAAACAATTACTTTAAAGTAATTTCATTTACGCAATATATTTGTTTTTAACAAGTAGTCGTAGCACAAAATGAATGATAACTTAAAAATATTAATGCGTGTGCGTTGGTAGTTTGTGTGTATAAACTGTCAATAGAACTGAATAGGTTCCTTCGTTTTAATAACACTAACGTCATTCATAACCGCCGAACATATTTCTGTACAATTTTCAACGAAATTATGCATTAAATCTTTCATTACTGCGTCAATCTTTTTATTATATATGGTCCTATTATCACATTGTTGTTCAATTCTATCACAGTAAATACTAGTAAATGCATTTACTAATAGTGTGAAATAATTATGGAATGTGTGCTAGTTTCTCTACAATAAAATATTAATTTTGTCAATTCCCAAATGTATTCAAATTTTAACAAAATTGCGTTACTATCAAGCAATATTGTAGGATCAATATCAGGTGTGAACTTTTCCTACAACGGCTAGTATTAGATGACAAACGTGTACTTTAGATGTCCAATCGTTTGTATTACTGGTTCTTACAAAATCGTTAGTACTGCGCTGTGTAAGTATTCACTACATGGGTTTCTCTCTGTGTGGAACTATTATATTATCAGCAAGATACATACTTGATGAATGTGAATGGAAACGATATTGTAACGTTTTTCTATTTTTAAAACGTTGTCGGGGTTTTAGAAAAACACACAGGCGATATATTTAAATTCACTTATTCTATTATCACAATTACGGTATTTAAAATCTATTAAAAATGCTTATTAATTAATCACTCTACCACTAATGTCTTATTTTTGTAAACGATTTATTTGCAACGATTTCTATATACACGTACTAATTCACTTTGCGATCCGCACTATCCACTCGTATCGACTGACTGCCTCCTGGCCAACCCGACGCGTTATTTATAGCTGGCGCGAACTTCCCGATTGTTCAAGACCCTTCTAGAACGTCCTTCCAGATTCCTTCCAGAATATTCGAATCTTCGGAGCCCGTAATGCCTCAGCGAATCGCCAGTTTCAAAGTTGGCGCCTGTTACAATAGAATATCTAGACGTGCAGTAAAAAAACTAAACTACAAGGAAGAAGAATTAAAAGAAACATTAAGAAAGAATAAACGTTACAACATTCCTATGGTACGATTTGGCTTATATTGGGATGGACACTGAGAAAAAGAAGTGAAATCTGCATACAAGTATCCAGGATAAAATACAAGTTGGACAGAGAGCAAACAGATGGCATAATCGGGAAAGATCGGCATAATTTCACACGTATTAGAAGGAACTGATCATGAAACCTAACACTTACGGATAAGGACTGATTTACGGCTTGTGTATTTTTCCGTTTCTGATTGAATAAATGTTTTTTTATCCGCTTTATAAATCCATCAAATAATTTCTACCAAAAAAGAGAACGTTCGTTACCTTCAATTTACGTAACCCCTTTAACGACTCTATCCCTCTTCGATACCTAAGCGACGTCGTTTCGCACACACTTCGTGTAAACTGAAGGTCGAAACAGCGAATTGAAATAGCAAGCCCGAAATTTACGACGGGATAATCAAGGGAATACATTTTATGTTGCAAATTACGGAGCGACCTGATTTATAATGTAGGCGAAATTTCGGCGCCCGTATCATAAAACATCTAGCAGGGTTTTCGACCTTGTAAAGTCTCCATTTTAAAATGAGAAGGATTGGATTGTACATTCATTTTTTCTTTTGCTAGTTAAGAATGAGGGGAGGAATT
>RXPK01000133.1:4648080-4850580 GCA_004143645.1 Protaetia brevitarsis
AATGGAAATATTATCGGATTTTGATTCTACCCTAATCACTGCTACAAATAAGAAAATTATATCACGAAGTTAATACAGCGTGGCAGGAATAACCACAAACCATGAATCAATATTAAATAGAAATCATTTACCTATTTATATATTCTTTTTTCCTGAATTGCCTATTATTTATACTTTATATACATTATGAGCATTTTGTACTAGTAAATATATTAATGTATTGTTATTATTATTGTTATTAGAACAATTATGTAATGGTCTAATCGCAGATATATTATATTAATATTTTTTAAACAAAACGCAACGCCAGAAATGCCCATGTTGTTTCTTCAGAAAATTTTGGTCACAATGTCTGTAATTGCTTTGTTTAATTTAAAAGTTAAATCATTCTACGCACACGTTTCATGGATTTAAATCTCTTTTTTAGAGTATACATATCTCAATTTTTACACTTAAAATCCTTGCTATAAATTTTTGCTGTCTCTTTTATGAACTGAGTGTAAGCAGCTTTCATCCCAAACTTAGTGTACAAAACACAGATTTGACATATACACTTGCACGTAATATAATTCCACACTCTGCGCGAAAACCAGATTTACGCGACAACGTACGACCATTCTGGCTCTCAGCTCCTCTGGCTTAAAATGTAAATTCATGAATACATTTCCATAGTTACATCGCAGCTCACATAACCGAAGCTTATGCAAAGCTGCGAATTATCGCTTCCAGATCCTCTTTCAACTAGGTAGTTCGAGGGGATTAACACTCTATTTGGACCGAGGATCGCGAAGGGCGAACTGAGATGGCTTAAGTGTTTTTTTTATATATAAATAAGAAAAAATAGAATGTTGCCCTGCCTTAGGCCATTCGATGCTGGGAAAATGGGCATTTCCATTTCTTAATCTAACACTTATTGTACCTAATGTATGTTGCGACAGAACAATGAAAGAAATGATTGCATATAGTACTAAAATATATTATTTTACAAAGTTGTTATCGACTAGGTCTCTATAGAACTCCAAAGGTGAAATCCAAGACAAGTTTGAGAATGCACAACGAAATGAATGATCCTGTTAAGGGAAATATTTTCAACTTCATAGTAAATTTTACTGATACGGGTACTGATGTCATCGTTTCTTATTGACAATTGATTTATTCTAAAGCTCTTTATAATTGAACTCAATTGAGATATTTGCAATTTAGTTCAATGTTCGGCGTTTGATCTTTCTTTTGAAAAAAAAGAAGTCCAAAATAACAAAGTTTATTTTCAAAACACGAGAGAACAACACGATGAAAAAAACAATAAGAAGCAGACACGTAATTAAGAAATGATGGCTTAATCATTCCAAATTTCGCTTGCTTCATGATAAATACTGACCAAACTAGAGTGTCAATATCAGTCAACTTTAAAGAACGGAGACAAAATGTAGGAGGGAAAACCATTCTTAGAAAAGGGAACATAATGTGGTGAAAATAAACAACAGCTATACGCATAATATTCTTTACACTCAAAGTAAAAAGATATCTAAGTATTCCCTTGTTTTCAGGAACCAGAAAATAAGTTTGGACCTCTCCAATACAGAAAAAAAAGTAGATGAAGTTTAGTAATCATACGGAATGTTGTCGTCGTGTTCTAAAAAACTTTCTAAATTCTGTTGGACTGCCCTTACGTGGAGGGACGAATTCCTGTTAACTGTTGATTTCTGGGTGTGATCAAATTAATGGGCCAGATTTACGACGAACTTTTTATAAATGATACGCACAGACAATAAACATTACAATTTAAAGATTATTTCTGCGAAAAACACTCCCTTAATTTAGCCCTGCAGCGTTTTTTCTATCAACAAGTGAAACTATCATTAAAAGATTACAGACTGTACGTATCTTTACCAAAATTAACGAGAAAATACCTTCACGTGAAGATGGGATGAATTACATGTCGCTGTTACATTATCAAATATCGGTCATATAAGTTGAGATAGTATGGTTTGTACTATCTTGATCAACAAGTGAGCAAAGGGTTATTATAAAAAAAATTCCAATGAGATAGTTCAAAGCAAAACTGTAATTGAAGCCGACAATCGGTTCATTCAATGGTGTGGTATAGTATAAATTGTATTTTGTAAATTATAATTGAAATAAATTCATATATAATCCTGCGATTATGAACGCAACTAACGAAAAATACAGTTACACTTAGAAAAAGGATTCTTTTCATCAAAGAAGAAAAATCCTTACAATGTTTTAAGAAATATCAAACCTTTGAAAAAAATTGTAAATTTTTTTATTAGAATGTAGTAACTTAAAATTATGTTACTGCTTTCTTTGAAGCGATCAAACTATGCTGTAAAATAATATCTTTTAATTTAACTGAATTAGCTTAACAGAAAAAAAAATATTTGTTTGAAATATATGATATGAAACTATTTCATACAAAGTGGTACAGTTATAGACAACGTAGTAGTAGCCGTTAGTGAAGCTGCTAACCGCTGTTCAGAGACAGATATTGCTGGATCACAGGGTGCAATCTACAGCACAGGATCGCTTCTTTGGAAACCATTTTGAGCCTCCCCCCGCTGGAGTTTTACGTGAAAGCGGAGGCTATGAATGCGATCCTCAGACTGAAAATCAAGAAGTTGTGGCATCCCAATATTAGGGGTGGAGGGCACATTATACTTCGGGTACGACACTGGACGGCCCATTGCTGCAAATAACCATGGACAGATATGGCACACGAAATATCTTCACTGAAAAGTGAAGATCTCCATACCGAACAAAGACCGGGCACGTAGTGATACCACTGCATCTTGATGACTGGTTCACGGAGGGATCCAAACCAGCCAGGCACAGGAACGGTATTTGTGACGAAGCCCTAATCCAAGAATCCATAAGCCTGCGGAAGCATGCGACGGCTTCCAGGCAGAGATATTCGCCTTGCAGCCTGCGCAGAAATGATTGCAAAGGGGCGCTACATGAGGAGGAAAGTAAGTACAATGACTGATAGCCAGACTACTATCAAGGCAGTCTCGAACCCTGTAATAGATCAAAAACAGTTAGAGACAAAACCCTCAATATACTGCACCAGAACTCACGTGGTACTGATTGGGTGCCCGGAATGAGGATATAAAGGGCATATAATAGCCGACAACTAGCCAAAAAACACTTCATAGTCCAAAGCCGTGCGTGGGAATTACCAAGACTCTCTAAAGGGAGATTGGACTTGGTTAGATAAAGAAAGAAGGCTAAAATAATTACTAAAGGAAATGGAACAGTTTAAAACATCTACAACACAGGTCGAGTAAGCAACCGTGGTGCAGAATGCGACTAAGGCGGAAACGAGTTTACATGCAATCTGCATATGGAGAAATTGAAAGTACTCAGCAGAAACATTCGGAAGGATCTATTAGAGCCCTCGAGGGTTCTCAAGTTTCACTGGGCAAGAACTAAGAGAGTATAGAGAACACCAAGCTGCTCGAGTGGAAGTAAGAGATTTAATAGGACGGACAATGAGACCTAGCTCAATGAAGTGCCTGGATTATAGGTGTCACCTAACTTTAAAAGAAAAACGAGTAGTGAATAATGAATTTTTAAAGGATTGTTTCATTGGAAAATACATACATAATTGGCAGAAATAACTTAAAAATCGTTAATGATTCGTACTGTAAAGGCTTGCAATTTATTGCAAGTAGTAGTAGATTTACGTCAAAATTGTATTACTTAATAATAGCAAAGTTTCTAGCCTATATACCTAGCAAATACGCAAACAATTCTATGACTACAGAAACTGTGTAAGAGGCGGTTCTCCTATTTCACTAACCAACTTTCTATACTAGAAATGCTTTATATTAAATGGAGACGTATAGCTATAAAATATTTACTATTACTAACAGATAATATTTCTTAGAATTAGTGTTATCAAAACAATTTGCCCATTGCATACATGGCCCTTATTTTAACTGTTTTTTTTTGTCAATCTATGATAACATCTGTAATTTCATTTTACAGAAAATTTATGAAGGCAAACCATACCGTGGACACAGCTGAGTCTTTTACAATATATTTCATAAAAATTATTTTAAATATGCTTTACTATTCCAAACAAAACTTTGCGACTGATATCGATTATTTTCAAGTCAAAGCTACATTTCCTAGGAGGAGTCAGGTGAGAGCTAATAAACATTTCTTTGCACTCATACTTAAAAGATAATTTATTTCATCATCATAATTATTAACACAAAGCAATCTTTTTCTCGAGTTTATCTATGCACCTTATAAAACTGCAACAAAAAATTATCAACAAAATAACTCTTGACATCAATACATATTGAGATAAATATACTGCCAGTGGAATGCTAATCTTTGCCTCTGCGAACGTAACGCTGCATGTTCTGATGACCTAGCTCTTTGCAACATTTATGAGTGCAACCTGGTACAACGCGGAGGTGATGTACATACCGGCGCGGTGGCCCTCGAAATAGAGCAATAAAAACCAATGGCTCATTCGAATCGCTGAACGGGATCGATGGAATCGATAGGTCAGATATCAAAATGTATTTTATATGCGTTTGCGGCAAGATCTAATATTGATAATAGTGTTAATATGCTCGGTGATGTGATAAAATTCTTGGTAACGTTAACGGGGAAAATTTTATTTATCTATTTTATGTTCCACTAATGGAGGCGATACGAGCTCCCGTTCCGATACTAAATTCATTCGGTATGGCGCGTTAGACGGTTATAAACAACTTTTATCGTAATAAAAACGGTTATATTGTAGATATAATCAAATTGTGTTTGCACACATACTTTTCGCTAAATATTTACGGTCGAAGCCCTTTTCAAAATAAATATATTCAATCTTTGTATTTAAATATGTTTGGATTGTTTTATGTTGCTACTGTAGCAGATGCGGAGAAGCGCTTTCATTCATAAAGCAATTTTACCACAGTTTTGTGGACAGAAAGAATTACATTAGCATACAACCACATCTGTATAAGGTTATATGCCAAGATTCTACCAAAAATATTTAAAGTTTCACAAATGGTTTTGTTCTATATTCATAGAAAAGAATATTTAAACTAAAAGAAATCATTTTTCAAGTATTTTATTTTATTTTTTATTGAAAACAATATTATCCATAATAAAGAAATTTTAAATTTTTAAATTTAGGGCTATTCGGATCTTTTCGGATCACTTTTCTTTTTACAGACGTCTGGGAGCTCATTGTATTTGTTGTGGCGAGTCTGGCGAGACAAAAGTAAATTTTGGGCAGAAGTTAAATCTATTTGATGTGTTCATTTAAGTTTTGCATGAGATATTCATACATACGGTAGGTACGTACAAAACACGCTTCGGGATACCAATCATTCAAAAAATGAACTTCAATGTTGCCAACCTAAACTTAAGTGTTTGAACAAGCAATAAATGGTGTCGCCCTTACAATTCAATTGTTAAACATCTTAGATCAACTATTATAATTTCTGTATAGTGCAGGTGTTTGTTCTAACGAATATGTTGCATATTTTCGGAAGTAAAATCATATGCTAAATTGTGTGTATATAGTAAAACTTACTAACCATTTTTGTTACTTGTGTACATTATCTCAATCTTCAAATCCAATTTTACAATTTAGAGAACTTTTAAAGATTGTATTTTTTATTATTGATTGTTATTGCATGGATTCTTTTTCATGATCTTGGCTTATTGTACTCTTCGAATTAATGTTCAGCGTATCAGAATAGTAAGGTCTAAATATTAGTCTTTCTAAAACGACCAAAATAGCATTCACAAGAAGGAGGAACTTAGATGGTCTTGGATCGCAAAAGCTATGGAGTAAAGTGATAAAGCTGCCAGAGGAAATGAAATAACTGGCTTTATTCCTGACTGTAAGCTGATTTGAGCTTTAGAGAATTAAAACGAGTACAGAGACAACACTTATTTTGGTTAGAATAGTATACGGAAAAGTATAGGGTTCTAGACAAAATTTTATGTATTAAACATGCATGGCGGTATTTAAACCCATGATTACGCACATATCTGATAATAGAGATAAAGATGCAGCATCAAACGATTATACCTAAACTCAACAAGATGCGAGAGGTTTGTGTTCTTAGGAATAAGAGTAGTAAGGATCACACCAAGCTACATAAACCTGACAGCGTTTATAAGAAAGATATGAGGAGGTTTATTATCCAATGTGAAAGTTTTTCTCTTGGATATCTTGTATCTGTAATTCAGGGTACGAATGAAATTTAATAGTTGATCCGTATTTTATAGTAGGGGCTCATATTTACTACATCTTTGTTTACTCTACGGTTTAGTTGCTTGTTACTTTACTAATGACACTGCGTACCATCGTATCTCATCAACCTGGGCGCAACTTCAAGCACTCTATAAAATTGGAAGCGCATTATAATCTTGACCATAATTAAGTATTTCCATAACTACTTGTTCTGATTATTTTTCAGTCATATTTTCTAATTTGCGTCTGTTAATAGATAACTTGGAACAATAAAAAATTAATGAATCTTGTAACATTAATAATAATAATTATATGACCTTATGAAATGAACATTGTCAATATAAAGAATATAGATACATGTGTATGTATATAATGCAATGTCATTTTTTGTGTAGAAGAATTAGTAATATTAAAGAAAAGCTTCCATAAGGGCAGTTTATATCCAAGACTAGTCTAGAAGAGTCCTATGTAGAAGATTTTTTAGAGTATTTCTATTACAATTTGCACATTAGTCGTCTTTTTTTACTTAAGTATATCGTAAAGTCTTTTGTAAACATACTTATGCACCTTAGAAAAATACATTCGTTGATTTAAAAAAAAAGGTTTTTTGTTATTTTATTTTTGTCGAACCAACTACATATTCAGTAATTCCAACAAAATTCGGTTGTAAACCTAAATTTTAATGGAGGAATAAATGAATGAGAATTCAAGATGGAAATTTCATTATTAAGGTGAAGATATTTGCTAAATTGTCGATGTAACTACAATATGTATCTATAAAGGATAACAATAATTGTAGGACGACTTTAAGCCACTATACTTGCGTTAATTAACAATTAGGTCACATTAAAAACATGTGTAAATCTTAAATTCTCATTCAATTATTCTTCCACTTATTGAGTATATATACGACTTTCTTCGTATAATATATTAGGTTTGACCAGTAGCACTGATGATCCTTGATAAGGTGAACATATGTATGCTAATATCAACCTATTGTTAACACACGTTTTTCAATGTCACTAATTATAACTTAGCGTCAGTTAATTAACGCAAGTATAGTGCTTAAGTCGGTCCTACAATATGTGTTATCTTAATAGACACATATTGTAGTTTCAGATCGACAAATTTAGCAAATATCTCCACGTAATAATGAAATTTGCATCTTAAAAATCTCATTCCATTTTTACTTCACTTATTAAGTATATATCGACTTTCTTCGTATAATACATTAGGTTTGACCTGTAGCACTGATGATCCTTGGTAAGGTGAAACATATATATGCTAATATCAACGTTGGTGTTTAACACACATTTTTAATGTGACTAATAAATTTTAATGTGAAATGATAATTATAAATAGAAAAACTGTTGGAGCAAGTGATGTTTTGTGTTGTATGAAATGTGCATTAAAACAACAAGGTTTTCCTTGTTCTGTCTAACATTAAACTTATGTTACAGGGGTATTACGCACCTATTGCTTTTGGCAGTGAGTGAAGGTGAGAAACATTTTTTTTAAACAAAATTGTCGGTGATCGGTATTTGGAACTGTGGTATTACTCAAGATTTTCATTTCATATAAAAAAAATTGGGTTGAGCTTGATGGCATTTTAAGGTTAGATTGCATATTGTGTTTATTTAGAAATACATCAAAAAATGTTGCTTTAACTAAAAAAAATATTCAGAATAAATAAATTATTATTTAGTTTTAGCAAAAAATTGTTGCTTGATTTAAGTAAAATATTACTGATACTAAATAATTATTGCTATCATCAACTTTGCATATTTATGTTGTGTTACATAAGATCAATTTAACTGTTGAATCAACATATTTTACGCATCGAGTGGACAGTTAATTTGTATATTTGTATCAATGCAAATCGAAGTTTAATTCTCAATGTTTACTTTGATCAAAATTTACTTTCTACTAATAAAAATAAAAAAACTACTATTCGCTAATCATTCGCCTCTTCGCCGTATTTAAACGAAATAGTTGTTGGATTTATATTTTTTTTTTTGGTTGAATCAATGCATGTGTTTTTTCTGAGTGCAAAAGTGCGTTTCTAACTGAAATTAGAGTGGTCAGACATGTCTGTTAAAGGCCGCATCGCTCGCGCTATGCAAGAACTTTTAGCCATAAATATATCTTCAAGGAAGTAAAACTCTCCACTCAATTCGTGTGTCTAGTATCTAGTATCAGGTTAGTCGAGTTTTGATGCGAGATAGTACATTCTCGTGTTAACGTTTTAACACGCATTGTAAATGTACCTAATAAATGTCGAACGTAGAAAATCCGCAGAAAACGACCATTGTTTCATAACGTAGAAAAGTATATCGGCGAATTCCAGGATTTACATTATGGTGGTGCCAAAATATTTTGTACAGTGTGCGATAAACAGTTATTGTGCTGGCACAAATCGGACTTTGCGGTGTACCTGATCCGTTATATATCTATAAAGAATTATTTTAATTAATGGTATGTTACATCCGTAAATGTTGAACAGTCTTTTTTAAAATATAACCATGTTTTATCATAACGACGAAAGCGGTTTAATGAGAAAAATCTTAAAACACTTACTGTCAGCAATGCTACTTAAATAAAAAAAACACAAAATCATGTTCGTTTGCTTCTGTTTTTTGTGTATTTTTTCTAGACGTTCACAATCATGTTTTTGCGATTACAGCGCAATTTGTTACGAATCGAAAAAAGTTTCAAACAGAAACTACATACTTGATGGCGTAGAATCCGAATCTGCAATACAAAATGGGGGTTCCCATTTAAGATTTTAAAGTTGTCCCCCCTCCCACTTTAGGGGGGGGGGGGATCGAGTTCGGCACTATTCAGTGAGCCTCCTACATTATAACAAACCTCATTAAGATCTTTCTTTGATTTGATGCAGTGTTTTGGAAATATTCCGTTGTCTCAAGATAAAAAACTCATCCTGTATATAACATTTATAGTTAAATAAGTAAATAATGTTGCTCTTTCCCGACACTGTATTGAATACTTGTGTTAAACGTTAATGTCACATATATGAAACTGACCTGGCGCGCAGACGAAAGTTGTAACATCGACCAGAAAAAGTATATAATAGCACAAGTAACATATGATATATTCACACTCACCGTTCATTTCTTTTACAGTTTTCTTTTTGCAAGAAAAATATACTGCGATTTAATGCAATTCTGTACACATGATGAAAAATATTTATCAATGAGGTTTCATGTTGAAATGTAAGTATTAATGGGTTAATGTATTAATAAGCAAAAAAAGTATGTAAGACCGTTTAGGGTTTATGAACGTGGGCATCCTACCATAATATTTATACTCTATTTATTGTTATTCCTTTTTTTTTTAATTAGTTTTCCTTCTCTAGAAATGATTATTTCTTTGTCTTGCATTACGTCTTTGTCGCTAGGATCGTAGCCATCACGTATTGTGCGTGAATACTGTGATAAGCTTTGTCAGGTAGTAAAGGACACATGGGTATTAATTTTTCTGGCATTCACGCACTTGTCCCTAATTTTAATTTTCGTTGTTACACTTCCGGATGTGGTTTGGTGATATAAACTTTTTTCATGCTTTTATTATAAGAGCTTTCCAGATTACCTAAATACATATTCATTAGTTTCATGGCGCAGTCTTCTAAGCCGTTGATTTAATATACCGAGTGAAGTTTGAAATGAAGATCGTGGAGTAGTATTTTGTTGCCTCAAACTTTGTACCTACTCTAAATGCAAATTCAACTCCCCAGCGGCCAAGCAAAACAAGACAAGTGACGCTACAGAACTTTAGACGAGCAAGTTTTAATAGCCCGAATTCCTCGTAATCAACGATTTAAAGACAAGAAGAAATTAATTAAAACTTTCCTTTAAACGAAAAGGAATAAATCGTCTTCCTCCTCCTCTCCCTGTGCGCTTCCTTTAGCGTTTCCAAAATTAAACGGAAGTGAAAATATAATCGACGGTTGTTTTTTATATACCGTAATATATCACCTTTTTACGACTTTAATTTCTTTAGGGGTCGATATTTACGATTGTGAATGTCGCTAGTTGTTTTTCTTTATTACAAGTTTCCGCACTAATACGATTTTGATAGATAGAGGGAAGACGACGGGTGCGTAACACATGTATTCCGATGAGGGTTTCGGAAAAAGAAATGAAATTCTTAACGCAAATTCGATAGGAAGAGCCCGTTATGTACATGCATCTTTCGTCTTGCCCCTTTTTTATGTGTAGGTTCTTTGAAACGTTCACGTTTTTACATTTCATAATGTATTGCTGTTGTAGAGCTTTGAAATATGATGAAATTATATCCTTACCTTTTACTGCATTTACTAACTAGTGATGGGCAACATAAGGGAAATTAAACCAGTTTTACCACAATTAGACATAATCGTATTTATTTGCCTCAAGAGTACTAGTATTGGCATGCACATAATTTCATTCGCCTGTGTAGCTGTGGGTGAATATTGCAGTGCGGTGCCCCAGAATGAATGAAACGAATACTCAAACTTGCTTCCACGACGTGAGCAGATACATTTCGTTAAAGGCAGGAGCCAGCACACAGAAGTAAAAATGGTTCCTAAAACAATGAAAGAAATCATTGTTCATATGGCCATGGCATTTTTTTTCATGGTCCCTCGTGGAACAATACATCCATACATCCAGAAAAGGGAATGGAAATGTAAGTTTTTGCCTACCAGCGTCTTTAGCATTGCTGCAAGAGCAAATACACAAGCTTCAGTGTCGTGTCTCTGTGTCATTCTCGATTTTCTCCTAAGAGATCACGAGTTTAGATGCACGCCCTCTAAGGGCCACATGCCAAACTCTCACTCAGTTAGCGATCGCGGCGTAAGTTGGTAATTCAATCACTGCCGCACACCTTTCATTAAAGTATGCTGTTCGTTCTTGCAATAATTGCAAACATTGTACTAATGAAAAAAGTATTATTTAGTACTTTATTGCGTTCATATCGTGAATAATTTTATGAAAATTGTACGTAAAAATAACAATATATATATATTCGTTCATATTTCAAAATTATTTATTGAACGTGTGAATATATAGTATAAGAAATACTATCAGTGGATTAAGGTGCAATGATTTGTTATAATAATTTATATACCTAACTTATTTCACTAATGAATCTTGTTATTAGTTAATCAAAAATTAATAGGGAGAAATATCGTTGTCTAGCAAGGAACTCTCTGAAGAAACTGCTAAATGCACTAGCAAAGCAACTGCTTAAACGTGATCACGTTAGGAAGATTTCTAAAGTAAATTTAACACAAATCCTTTGAATCGATTACCTTACATATTGTATCAGTGTCCTGCGTTTTTCTTCAGTATGTTTGTAGATTCATTCATCATTCAAATTAGGGTGGGCTTGATGTCCGGGAACTTGAGCTAGGTGCTCATTGTTTGTAGGTTATGAGTAATATTACTAAAAGAATAATATCACATAAGAACCGCGTTTGAATTTATTTTATTCTTCTGTTAAATCTGCTCAAACGCCAGTAGCGGCTCATGCCATATGGTTTATAGGCTAGAGCCTCTGCGAAAAGTAATAAATAAATGTGTTATATACATATTACAACGCAATGTGCTCACATATACATATATCTTTCATATCAGCTATTAATATATTAAGGCTTGTTTCCTTTTCAACGCCATTGATATTTCAAAATTTGAGTTATTAGAATTTTCTTCTTGATTGCTATTTTCCATAAGCCATCCGTTTATTTTTTGACTTTCTTTATGATCATTTTAGATTATATTTTCCAATCTTTTATTTATAAATCAATCTTTAATACATACAATTTGAATTTTATCTACATTCTCCCCCAATCGCTTGTTTGTATTTCTACTCTCTTCCAAAAGCATTTGATTCATATTTTCGTCCTCTTAAAAAATTTGGCTTATGTGTAGTGGATAAATTATGTGTCATTGTAATTGCCTCATTCATTAGAACGTAAAATAGTTCCTAGTTTAATTTTTGAACCAGTATTTAATTTCTTATGCACGCAGGTTAATAAAAAATGTAGTCTTGTTTTAAAATGCTACTGTATTAAAATTTGATTAATAAAACTCTGACGTAAATCGGACGAATTCTCTTTGTTATCATGTAGATAGATTGACGTTATGGACAATATTTTGCGTGTTCTATTCATCGAGATATAATGGAAGATTTTAAATACAGACACCAATTTGAGTATAGAAGGCAAATCCGAACACGATTTCTGCAGGGTAGAATACTTGAGATTTGGAAGAACCGCCTGTTTTAGGTACTGATACACTGAACGAAAAATACACACAGATATAATAATAAAGTACATTAATTCAATAATTATGTTATCAAAATTCGTCCAACGAACACTTTTATCAATACAAAGTATGTGTGTTTATTATATTAATAAATATATAGGTTCATCTATACAATAAAGAAAATTGTTGATATAATGAATTATATATTTATATTATATTATATATTATTCACTTGATTATGAATATAATAAACATAAATTATTGCTTTAAATATCGGTATACATTAAAGTGATTAAAGAAGTTTTTGAAACAATAAAGTAAGTTCATATTATATATAAACTGGATTATCATATTGCTAACCGTGGTAAATTGTATGAATTAACTTCTTTATTGCTTAAATGAAATTTATATATTCCGTTAATTAATAATAGTTGTAGAACTAATAATTATATATTATACCTCTTTATTACAAAAGTTTGCCAAATAATATAAACTGATTTCGAAAATATGCAGTTAGTGTAAGAGGTCGGGTCTTTTACACTAACAGCACATTTTCGAAATCCGGTTATACTATTTGACAAAATTTAGCAATAATCAATTCGCTTAATAATACAACCAACTTTAAAAAGATGCAGCTGCAGTGCAATAAATAAATTTACTTACCAATACTATTTATTGATAAATTTTAGTATTAGTATACATTATTTATTTATAAATCAAATTATTATGTTCATTCTTTCAGTATTTATTACGTGATTTAGTCTTTAGTTCGTACAAGCTTGCCACAAGCTATCCAATTCGCTGGGTAATAAGTTATCAAATCTTAACGACCATATTATGGCTTCTGTCCCATCTTCAAATTCTGAAACACCAAATAGGTAATAAGTAATATTTGAGAAAAGAGTGTACATATACATTTATACATACCAAATTATTTGCAATATTTTTGTTTTGGAATTCTGCTTATCAGTTTTGCATATTTGTAAATTTATTACTTATAAATTTTCCTTTTTTTTACCATCCGATAAAATTCCTAAAATATGTTAAGAGTTTTATATTAAAGTACCTAGTTGTAGCTATAGTAATCCTAAATTACCAACTTTTCTGTTAGAAATCTATTATTTATCTGCTTTTCTAACCGTGATGACGATCCCGACGATAAATGAAAATCGTTTTCTATAAAATACAAAAACACTATATTTGTATTTAGGTTATGCACATGTTTGAAATGTCTGACTAAAGTATCAAGTTTGCTACACATAATTAGAGTTGGGCAAATTTTCCGGCGCGACAGGTACTTACGTATTCAGAACGTGCGCTCCAACTCATGTACTCCAACAAAGCAGATGAACCGTAGAGTTGCAGGTCAGTAACAACAGTGCCTGTTTTCTTATAAAATGTAAAATTTTGTATTTTATCTAATTATGTAGTTACATAAAATGCGAATGCATCGCAAGGCGGCCGTTTGTTCGCCCGGTTTGTCCGATTTTGTCCCCAAGGAAAATTTGCACAACTCTCTTAATATGACATGTTTTATAATTACACACTAAATTACAATAATACGATGGATCTGCTTTATTTATATTACATCATTTGAGGCCCGCGTCGCAATACGTATTTGCTCCGCCGGACAATTACCCAACTCTACACATAATACAAAGCATATTACACCTACTTTAACGTTTACACACACGCAAAATGTCAAATATTGGTTAATCCACTTATTGTTCATTACATATAAAGCTAGGTTAGGTAATTTGAATATCTAATAAGAACTAGGTATTTAACAAGCTTTCGAGTGGGATTAAGAAATAAAAAAAGGGAGCGTACTAAATACCTTAATTTTGCCTGTAATAACACTAAACACACTACTTTTATGAATGCAAACAGATAAAATACGTTGCAGAATAGATGTATTTATGCCTGGGTCGATGTAGAATGTGAATCTGAAGTTCTGAAGAAACAATTTTAACAATTGTATACGCTGTACCTGTAAAAGAAAGCGTAAAACATAGTATATGTGTGAGAGTGAAATGATTGGAAACAATCAATACCGTTATAAATTCATTTATTAATAAGTAATTAACTTTATTTTGTTAATACAATAAACTTACTTTTTCAACGTGACCGTCAATAAACAAAATTGTTCAATATAATAAAAAAAATTATCCACACAATATATCTTTTTCTTATTTTAATAAATCCAACTCAATAAACGGTATAAAACAGTCAAAAATGGACAAATGTCCTATCTATTCCAAGGTAAAGATTTAGACCAAGCAATGTACATTGCTTCAACGATGTAATACTAAATAGATATGTTTGGTATATTTCTCGTTTATCTACATGCACCAAATTAATTAAAACATAGCGTTGAAAGCGTCTACGTTCAATGTTTAGTATCTCTGGTTTAATAAAGGCGGTTACAAGACGACATCGGGCCCCCTAAAACCACATTCTCTCCCGTCTCTAATTACACTTACACTGCATAGAATGGCTACAATTATTTTATATCCTGATTTGAAGCACTTAAAGCCATCTTGTAGCTGGCGGCGAGGGTGTAACTTTCCCCGCGTTACCCCCGATTGTTCCTTTCCTCTCTCGCAAGAGCAATTTAATTCGGCAGAATTTCCATCTCTCATAACCGACCGTAAATAAAAACATTCTTCTCGCTTCTCGGACGACGACGACGCGACCATCCCGTCCCTTTTGTTTTCTTTTTTACGAAGAAAACAAGAGGAGTAAAATTATGACGTCGTGGGGTTATAATAAAAGCGGCAATCTTTTCGAAAATCTCCACAAAGGCCTGCTGAGATTTTTGTATGGACGCCGGCCTCCGTCTGGTTAATTAAAATGCCATCCCACCGACGATTCCCTTTTTCCTTTTGCCCGTTCGTCTCTCTTTCGCTTTTTTTATCGTATTCGTAGCCGACTGCGCACGTTTTCGTCCGGCATTTAATTTCATGTTAATGGCGACTTTTATTGCAACTTAAATTAACTTTTATTTCGGATTTAATATTTTGTTGAGGTAGTGTAGGAAATGTTATTGTCGATTTTTATTATAGACCGTCAGTCACCTGTGTCGGGATCATCTTAAAATTTTACGGTTTGTTGAACAGGACATCAGTTATTACTTATATTATTCACGCCACCTAAATCTCCTGTAGTATTTTCTAAATAAACGATTATCCAAGAAGGAAGTTATTAAATTGTTTATTTAAATCGTCATTACGAATCAATGCGTAATAAAAAAAAGAGGAATGTTTTATTAGGGAATTATTACGGAATATTAGGGGAATTATATGTAAATTATACCTGATTTCTGTATATACATAAGTAAATTTAAGGATAGAGTTATTATTCAAATAAGTAGGTACCTACATATTTCTAGAGCACCGTTTAAAGTATTGGCGCAAATGTTGCAAAGCAGCCAATATTTGATACAAGCTAACTGTTTATGAGAGAAGTAAATTATTTAAAGCAAATATTTAATTATACAATCTCATTTTATAATAATAACAAGTTAAGTACAACATAAAACCCTGAAATTTTCCCTTTGGGCAGAAAAAACATATTTGCTATAAACATGCTTTCTGGGACGTATATAAGCAACAGCTATTAATTAGTTTATTAAGTATCACTAATGTTTAGAACTCATGTTCATTATGATGTGCAAATGGCTACAACCTCTATAAAACCAAAAACTGTGAAAAAACTTTCAGATATTGATGTACAGCTGCCGACATTATTATTTAGCGCTTGAACAAATGGCTCGATGCTTTAATGGTGGTAAATATTAATGTTAGTGACTTTATACAAAAATGTACGCTAGGTCTGAAAGAGTTAATGTAAAGAAGTGTATGGATTAAACATAAAAATTGATGCGGAACAAAAAATAATAAAAATTCAAAAAAATAATCGAAGCTTTTACCGGACAACCGCCCTAAGAAGAAGTGCCTTCTGGCATGGTGAAAAAGCGATGAACAATCCCCAGTAGAAAATGTTTTTAATAAATTCAAAAAATTTAAAACACCAACGTTTCAATAGCTACTAACACTTTTCTACAGATCTAAAAGGTAATAAAAAACATATTATTAAACAATAAAACAATCACAGATGATTACAGCGAAAATTAAAATTACAAATAATATACGGGGAAAATAGAATGAAATTAAAAAAACAATGGTTCGTTCCCCTCTCTAATCCCTCTATTTATTTGGCATTTTGATTTTAATCTATTTGCTACATATCAGTTAAACAAGAAAAGAACAAAAGATCCAAATTCAAGCCCTGAGGTTACATACATCGGACGTATTAACCTATTTACGGAATTATAACCTTTGTAAAACTAGAGCATATCAGATCCAAAAATTTTAAAATCTCCATTCGACGACATTGAACTGTTCTTACATCCAATATCTCTGAAGTATGCTGCAAAAGTTTTCCAAATTAGTAACTGTTGAGGGTTAGAAACGTAATTTGGCACATTTGAATGGATATACTTGCAAGGTACTATTTCCAAAATCTTAAATATATTCGGAAAAATAGAAATTGGCAGGTACTTTGCTGATACTGTGCTCCACTGAACAGATCCGAACAAGCTTTCATGCAGAGGAGCAGATTTTTAATATTAGATTAAGAATTGCACACAAGGGGCGAGAAAGAACATTTAAGAAATCCGTTAAGAGAAAGGCTCTGCTCCGATAAGCCATTGAAAAGTGCCCCTAAAGCTATCGGGCTGAAATTAAAGGAAATGAGCACTACTCTGTCATACATACTGTAAATACCAAAAATTACCTCAATCGATGCCACCCCATTCGAGATATTAGCATAAGGATGGAAAAATTAAATATTTTTTTTTTCTCCGGAATTACTTAAGCTATCACGTTCAAAAAAATTATATAAGTGAACACTAATTATGGACATTCTATAAAAAATCAAGGACCAATTCCGTTCACTCAGTTCAAAGTTATCATTATTTCCCTTTTTTTAGTGGTTGTTTTTTTGTTTTTTAGTTTGGTTTAGGGTGCCAACTTGGCTTTTTGTTATATTAGATTGTGGATTTCTGGACACACAGGATTGGAAGCAAACGAAATAATGGACAGTCTTGTAAAAAAGGAGACTGGAACATCACTTTCAGGACCTAAGCACATGGAGAAAAATAGATATTACAACATATTATAAATATAATTAATGGTGTCTTTACATAAACTTTTGTTCTGTATTTTAAACTTTATTTCCACAATTACAACCTTTTTTTTTGCTGTCACATCTATTCTCTACTTTTTCTCTACATCTTAAAAAGAACGTTACGAAGTATATATGACCAAGGGTGGGGGTTTGGCGCGAAACTTAAATATTTTGTCTTAAACATGCCCCCCGCCTTGCAATCTCCATGGGGTTGCAATCCTTAATTGTCTTCATCTAGTAAAGGACACAGTTTTGTATATGGCCTCTTGGTGTTGTCGGTTGTAGTACGAACTGTTGCGACTCTGGTAACGCCGTCCTTTCCTGGGTGTAATTGGATGATTCTGCCCATCTTCCATTTCAGAGGTGGACAATTCTCTTCCTTGATTAGAACCAGCGCTCCAAGTTTGAGATCTCCGGTTCCCTTCTTCCATTTGGTACGCTGCTGCAACTCTGTTAAATATTCCTTGTGCCATCGAGTCCAAAAATGTTGGTGGCATTGTTGAAGGTGCTGATACCGAGATAATCTGCCTTCCGGAACCTGTTGCCAATCTGGATCTGGTACTGCAATAAGAGGCCTTCCTACGAGGAAGTGAGCTGGGGTAAGAGGAGTCAGGTCATGAGGATCGGAAGATAGAGGATACAGTGAACGCGAATTTAACACTGCTTCAATTTGCACGAGTACAATGTTTAACTCTTCGAACGTTAGGCTAGCATTACCCAACACTCTCTTTAAATGATATTTACATGACTTTACTCCTGCCTCCCATAGCCCACCAAAGTGAGGTGCATATGGAGGTATAAATTTCCAAACAATATTCTCTTTTGAGCAAGCATCTGTTAAATAATCGTTTTGCGTTTTCACGAAATTGTATAATTGTTTCAATTCCTTATGCGCAGCCACAAAATTTCGACCATTGTCAGACACAATTTGGTTGGGTTTGCCACGTCGTCCTATGAAACGCTTTAGGGACATAAGAAACGAATCCTTTGTTAAGTCTGATATAAGTTCCAAATGGATAGCTTTTGTGGTGAAACATAAAAAGACGCCTATGTAACACTTTCTAGTTCTTGCTCCGCGTCTTTCTGTCCTTAATTAGAATTGGACCTGCATAGTCTATGCCGGTGACACTAAATGGCGGACTTGGTGCGAGTCTCTCCTCAGGTAATTGCCCCATTATCGGTTGTATAACTCGTGGGCGATGTCTAGAACACGTCATACAGCGTTTTACCACCGATTTTACAAGAGTACGTCCTCCTACAATCCAGTATTGCTCTCTTACAGTTGCCAGGAGCTGCTGTGCGCCAGCATGTAAGAGCCTGATGTGTGCTTCTTCTGTGATTAGACGTGCGAGATGGTGCTTATGGTGCATTAAAAGAGGATGTTTTGCATCGGGTGTTAATAATGAATTCTCTAAGCGTCCTGCAACTCTGATTAGTTTGTCATTGTCTAAAATCGGGCTTAGGTTTAAAATCTTGCTACTTTTAGCAACACATGCACCGTTTTCCAAAGCAATGATCTCCTTTTCAAAGAATTCAGTCTGGGCTAACTTTACTAATTTCTTAAAAGCATTGTGTATTTCGTTCGCTGAAAGACACTTGGACTAATTTTCTTCTGACTTTTGTAAACAATTTGTTTCAAATCTTATTATCCATGCTACCACTCGTTTCAATGTATTTAATTTTGAAAATCTTTCAACTGGAAAATTTTCTGTTTGTTGTACATGTAACGTTGTGGTCACCTTCTTTGTATCGGGTAAGTCTTGATCCTTTGCTAAGATTGAATCGGCTTTGGTTGGCCAAAAATGCTCTTCTTCCTTTAGAAATTCAGGACCATTCCACCACAAAGTTGCATCTTCAATACATCCTGGCATCAAACCTCTGGATAAAAGGTCAGCTGGATTTTCAGCACTTGGTACATGTCTCCAGGTATATTGGGCAGTCAGTTCTTGAATTTCAGCCACACGGTTACTTACAAATGGTTTTAATTTGTTTGGACTAATTTTCAGCTAGGCGAGCACTATGGTGGAGTCACATCACAGCGTGCATTTTGTTAGGGTTAAGCGTAACGCACTAACAACCTTTTTGGTTAATCTCGCCAGAATCAATGCTCCGGAAAGCTCTAAACGAGGCATCGTTACCGTCTTCAATGGAGCAACCCTTGGATTTGGAGCACAATAAGTGGACATGTGGGTTTTCCATCTTCTCCGATCGACCTTAGATATATACATCCCCCGTAGGCCTTCTCCGATGCGTCACAAAATCCGTGCAATTCTATTCGTTTAGCGTTCTCGCATAGCACTAGTCGGTTTATTTTCAGATGGTTTAGCAAGGGGAGCTCACCCCTAAATTGGCTCCATACGGCATGGATGTGTGCAGGTAAACTTTCATCCCAAGTAAGTTTCTCCAACCATAATTGCTGCATAATAATTTTTGCATTTACTGTGCAAGGACCTAGTAAGCCAAGTGGGTCAAATATTTGAGCGATGGTCGACAAAATGATGCGCTTTGTGATTTTTTGCTCTTTTCGCACATCGCTTATAGTATACATCAAATTATCATTTCCAGGACACCAGGTCAGACCTAATGTCTTTGTATTTTCATTTTCACCAAACTTTAAAATCATCGCTGGGCAATGCGTTTCAGTTACATACTTCAATGCTTCACTATTATTTGAGTAAAACTTACGTAGATCAAACTGGCCTTGCTTCAAGATCTGTAACACTCCTTTGGCTATGAGAGCTGCTTCCTCGAGGTCATCTGAGCCAGTGAGCAAGTCGTCAACATAATAATCTGACTTGATGATGTTCGCTAATGTCGGATGTTTATCTTTATTTTCTTCTGCTAACTGCCAAAGACACCGTGTTGCAAGAAACGGTGCAGCTGTTGTGCCATAAGTGACAGTATTCAGTTCAAACGTTTCAATCGGACTACTAGCATCTTCTCGCCATAGGATCCTCTGCAGCTTGCGTTGCTCTGGTGTTACTAATATCTGGCGATACATTTTGGCGATATCTCCAGCAATTACATATTGGTATTGTCTAAACCTCAACAAGATGGCGAATAGCTCATTTTGAATTGTTGGTCCTGTCATTTGAATGTTATTGAAAGAAATTCCATTGCTTGTTGGAGCTGAGGCATCGAACACAACTCGTAGCTTTGTAGTCAGGCTATCTTCTCTTATTACACCTCTATGTGGCATGTAATACCCAGTCTTTCCAATTTTATTATTTTCCAATTTTGACATGTGTTCTAAATCTCTGTATTCGTTGATGAATTCTACATATCTGTTCTTTAAGGCCGGTGTCTTTTCAAGCTTCTTTTCCAGTGCACTAAATCTTTTTTGCGCATGTTCATAAGACTCACCTAACGTCTCAGCTGAATCTTTCAAAGGAATTGTCACGACAAATCTCCCATCTGTTGTTCTCGAAACATGCTTTTTGAAGTGAGCTTCGCACTCCAATTCTTCGGTTGTGAAAGGTCTTTCATTTTGGCATTTCTCCATTTCCCAAAATTTTGCTAATTGGTGTTGAACATCGTAATTCTGGGTAAATTTGCAGACTGTGGTTTTCATGGGTTTGTTAGATACCGGTCCAGATACAATCCAGCCGAATCTCGTCTTTTGTAGTATTGGTTTATCTTTTCCAAATGTTATTTGACCGATGCTCAAGATTTGCCAGAATAAATTTGCACCAATAAGGATGTCGACCCTTCCTGGTTTATCAAAAGATGGATCTGCTAACTTAATATTCTTTGGAATGTCGATGTCTGTCACTTTCAAAGGAAAACTTGGTAACAGTCCAGAAATTTCCGGTACTACAAAGCATTTTAAGTTGACCGAGAAGGCATTATGGAGTGATTGAATTTCAAGGTCACATTCTGATTCGATGTTTGTTTTGGTTTGATTTAGTCCTAGGACGGTAATATTGACTTTGGATGTAAGAATCTGAAGACGGTCACTCAGTTGTTTTGTTAAGTAGCTCGACTGCGAGCCCGAATCCAGCAAAGCACGAACCGTGTGCATTTTACCCACGTTATCTCTAACTTGAATAAAAACTGTAGATAAGAGCACATAATTGTCAGACAAACAAGATGACAATGCCACACTGCTTGAAGTTCTGGCAACAATTTCCTTTTCTGCGCTTTGCTTATCATTATGTAGTAAAGTATGATGTTTTGAAGTGCATTTTTTGCAAGTTCCCTTTCTGCACACCTTTGTCATGTGCCCCGGTCTCAAACAATTCAAACATAATCTTAAATTCATTACTTTCGCATATTTATCATTAGTAGATAATTTTAGAAATTCCGGACAATTCTGTATATAATGATCCTTTTGACAAGCTCTACATTTTACATAAGTTTTTTTATCTTCCGTAACCAAAAAACCTTTTACGCTACCCTTGATTTGCTTTTTCTCTGCTTGATTTGAATTAAGTGTCTCTAATAAATCGGCTCTCGCTTTTAAAAACGTTTTTAAATCATTAAAATTTGGTACATTTTTATCCGACTTATAATTTTCCCATTCACGCAACGTTACTGTATCTAATTTCGACGTAATCAAATATACTATAAGTGTATCCCAGTTAGATGTCGGTTGATCCAATTGTTCAAGTGCCCGTAAATTCTTTGAAACCGAATCTATGATTTTCCTTAAACTTTTCGCTGATTCCTTACTTATTGACTCAATATTAAATAGCGCTTGCACGTGATTCATTACCAATAATCTGTTGTTATTATACCTATCCAATAGAGCTGCCCACGCAACCGCGTAATTTTGCGCCGTAAATTCTAGCGACTGTATGACTTGCGATGCGCTACCCTCAAATGATGCCCGCAAATAGTGAAACTTCTGAATTTCGTTAATACTCTCGTTTGTATGTATTAAAGATTCATATGTATCGCGAAATTCCAGCCAATTGGAATATTTTCCCTCGAATTTAGGTAACTGAATAGTAGGCAACTTGATATTCGATACACTTGACGCTTGCGCATGTGCCGACGCTATTGTGTTAGCTTCCGTACTGTAGTTGGTTTCATAATTTATGATAACTTTTTTCGCTAGCGATATTTCCAAATAATAATTATCCTCAAAACATCTGCCGTTCTTTTAGTTCAGTCTCGATGTTTTCGGACTCCTCTTCAATGTTAATTTGTATTTCTTCAAACTCATCAATTATGCTGTAAATCTTATTCAACCGCTCCTTTATTTGAATGATATCAATTTCATCTACATTTTGTTTCTCTTGTATACCTTTCATAAATTTTGAAAAGGTAGTTAACTTTGCTTTTAACGCGCCTCTTTTATTTTTGTCCGACATTTCTAGTATCTAACCTTACTATTTTTGTTTGTATTTTGTTTCAAATACACTTTATACTCGTGCAATTATAAACTAATAAAGGAATTAACGGCTAAAGGAATATTGTATGAAAGGAAACTCACTGTATTTCTGATGCTACGATGTAGGCTTGTGTTTCCGTCTGCTTGTTCGCCGGTCGCGGTGTTCGTTCGCTACGACGTCATATGTACTTCTTTCTTTTGCGAACACAATCACTAAACTGAACTACGCTCTGCTACCAAAATATGTCTTTACATAAACTTTTGTTCTGTATTTTAAACTTTATTTCAGCAATTACAACCTTTTTTTTCTGACACATCTACTCTCTACTTTTTCTCTACATCTTAAAAAAGAACGTTACGAAGTATATATGACCAAGGGTGGGGGTTTGGCGCGAAACTTAAATATTTTGTCCTAAACAAATGGTATTAACACAGGGACAATAATATACTATCTAATATTCAGTATGGATTTATATATTCCTGTTTATTAGAAAAATTATACGGACTAATTTAATTATAATATAACAAATTATAAAGTTCGCTGTCACTATTTTTATTATCTATTTCTCTCACAATCAGTGTACTTTTACGGAATAAGTAGCAGTACAGCACTAAAGAAGCTGAAGAAGGAAACAGAGCAAAGGAAATCCAATTGTTAGTAGGATTTCCAAGGGAATGAGGCAGGCTAAAACTCTTCTGGGAACCTGTAACCAGAGGAGATTTAAAGGATGCCTCAAGCTAAATAACAATATTAACAGGTATACTTTCAAATGTGTATTTTCTGGAGAAAAGGATTGAACACCCATCCATATCACTTTTAATAGTTCACATCGTTAAAACAAACATTGAACTTGTCAACAACAAAAATTAAAAGTATATAAATTGGTATATGTATAACATAGACATAAGACAAGATTTAAAATTTTTCATTCGTCAAGTGTAAAAGAAGCCTTAGCTGACACGATCTTTTATAATTGTATCTAAAAATTAGAGTTTTTTACATTGTCTGGCAGGTGATTAGTGATTATACACTTTGATGCACTGGTGTACGCAACTTTTTTTGTATTTTTGTAAAACTGTTTCGAGACAGCACTAGATGTTCACTTGTGACACGCCTTGTGTTGTACGCATGTTCAAGTTGTATTTTCGGATGTATCGTAATTTTCTCTGTCAAACTTGGCGTACTCAAAAATGAAGAAAAGTTAGTATGCGGCACTCGGAAAACACAGGTTTGCAGGAGTCTCTACGCCTTAAGTTGAGTAGTCCTTACACATCTTTTTGTAAAATTAATTTTCGATGGGATGCTGTGGAATTTTCCCAAAACAGAATGCCATACCTCAACCGAGAGAACACATTTGCGTGGTACACAGTAAGAGCAGGTTCAACACTGAGGGTTCTGGATATCGTTCGTATAACATAGCGGTTTTGATATGCCATTAGCGAGGACATCAATCTTCGGTTTCCATGTTAAAAATGCATCAATTCTAATATCCAGGAAAGGAGCATCATTGGAGTTGGTAAGCGTTTGATTATTATAATTTATTTTAACAGCTTGTTCGTGTGTGCTTGCGAATAATAAATTTTGTTTATGTTTAATTTTAAGTTGTTGCTACTAAACAAAAATCCATATTTGTTTAGATTTCCTATGATACTATTTATTCTTCTTATCTGTAAATTTTTTCTTACTGTGCAAGAGCTATTGTCCACAAATAAAACTGTCAGGTAAATCGTTAGTATACAATAAAAAAGTAACGGGCCTAAGGCTGTACCTTGAGAACACCGAAGTTAACCTGTTACATAACTTGCTGGTAACCCATACGGGTTAACGTCAAGGCGTATTTGCATACACATTATCGCAGCCACAAATTACCAACAAAATCTGGGGTTTAGTTCAAGACGATATCCGCTTTGGGTTAAACGTTACAGCGAATGGTTACGCTGTCATAATAGTAAGTAGCGTTTCTTGAAAACGTATGGAACAACAAAATCACAAAACAAAAATTGCACAACAAATTGGCAATAATTTAACAGCAAGGATACAAGTGATTAGCTGGTCCTATTAAGTGGCTACTCCAGCCAAATAGATATTTATGACCCAGGACTAGCTCTTTAGAAGGAATGTGACACGTAGAGAAGGACGGAAGAACACGTTCTATGACACCAATGGTAAACCATCACGACGCAAATAAACTTACTTTATATTATATACTTGAGATAGCAGTCAATCTCAATGATGAAAAGAGTCCATGAATGAAAAGTTTTAAGAAAGGTATATACCATCATCTCAAACTTGATCAATAGTAAATATGTATACTGCAGCCCGACTACCATGGTGCAGTCTTATTGGAATTGTTTTGGAATGGATGATGCTTCAACTCGCAACTTTGTTCTGCATTTCATACTATGAATCCTCAATATTACAAACATTATTCGTTCAAAAACTTCTCTTATGAATTTTACAGAGCATCTGCGCTCCCTTCTTCCTAAGCATTAAGTCTTACAGCATCCCCGTCTGAAAGAAATAATACGAAACGTGCACGACGTGTTGCGAAGGGTACAGACCAACCGAATACGTCTACGACTATACCGGATTAATATTTATATATTCCCTCCAAGGAAGAAATGCAAATGACGCAATTGTGCTACGTTATGGAATTACGTGATGATCCTTTTTATTGCCAGTATTGTCTGTTTTCTCCTTAGATTTACCCCGAGAATTTTAACGAACGGCGTGAAAAACGCCACGCGGTGAATAATGAAAGGGTTCGCCAGACGCATATGTATATAGAAGATTGGTTTTTAGACGCAGAGCCAATGTTTTATTCAGAGGGAATTGTAGAAAAATGGGTTTCTGAATTTATTTATATATGTTAGGGTTAGAGTGATTAATACGTGATTATATATAAGCGCTGTAATCAAAATGTATAATGACAATAGCAACCAGAGAAAGTGAATTAGTGATTACTCACTTAACTGTGCCATAATTATTACAATTATAATAATTATTATATATATAATAGCCAGTATTGGCCAAAGTAATAACCCTCTTTAAAAGAACATATAGGCCTTTAACACACATTTATTTACTGTTTCTGGAAATAATGGCAAAGACTATGAGGATACGTTGTAACGAAAAAGTCAACTTATTATCGAAAAAAAGGGAAATAGCAAGTTATTTACAAGAGATCACTATATATCGTTGATGGTGAAAGAAGCTAAGAAATATCAGCATCTTGTCAAAATTAGTTAAGGAGAACTTGTACTTCTTGTAAAAAACGAAGGTACACTATTCATTTATTATATTCATTTGGAAGAAAACTTTCAGATAATTCGCGATTGTCATCTTACCAATTGGTAATGGTGGTCGAGTCAGAATGGCGAAAGAACTGACAGCTAAATATGAAAATGTGAGAGCTGCACTCGTTACTTGAACCTGCGTGATCTTGACAGAAACAAAATAATTTACCGAAAAAGGGACTAGTTGTAAAGCCAATTTGAGTCGAGGAACATAATTTAAAACGTCAAACATATTTGACAGACCTGCAATCACAAGAGAGACGGTTTTAAATTGTGATATCTTGTGGCCATCTTAAAACATTCTTTCAGTTGCGACCTTTAAATCTAAAAAAAAGAACAAGAGCTAATTTATTATATGATTGGTAGTAAAGATACCATTTTCGGGGAGCCTAATTTTCCCAAGAAAAGAGCTTGCAAGTAACATCGACGAAGAAATGTGTGCGAGACATTTTGTCGACTCAGAACTAGAAATTGTAGATGGTGAGCCTCAGTACTCCCAGTCACAAAGTATATTGAAAGAGCTAATCTAGATATCGGGAGAATACGTTGTATTTACGTGGAGTCTAACCAAGCGACAAGATGGTCTGAAGAATAAAGCTTCAACCACTTTACAACAAACAGAGCATATCACTCAGGGATAAATTGGAACTCTTATGAAGCAATGTTGGGTTGCAAAGCTAGGGTCAGAAGACCATGCTCGACTAGTTTTCGTACAGAAGAGGAAAACTGATAAAACGATAAACAAATTGACAGAGTTAACCAAGCTGATGCAAACAATCAAGCTGTTAATGATAACCAAGCTAATCAATATAAGTATATCAACAATCAAATTGAAAACAACTAACTTGAGTTAGAGATGTCTAATATAGAGGCCCAATACAATAAAGATTTGAATACTTTGACTTAATCAAACAGCCACCAAAATGATTGAAAAATAACCATTCTGTTCAATAAAAAAAACAGGGCATTTAAGACGCCAGAATGTTAGCCATACACAACACAAACACAGAAACAAGTATAAAGAATGTTGGCTTTGCCATCAGTAAAACATTCTGCTGTCGGTAGACGTAATAGCAAAGTGGTAAAAATACATAGGTTACGCTAAAAGCGACGATAGAAGCATAACAACTATCATAATGTCACTCGAAAATGAAACGCTGTCTTGGTTAGGTTCTGAAGATGTTAAACCAATGCTATGTAAGGAATCAACTCACTAATTGCGAAGAAACATTTATTTCCGTGCAAGAAAGTATAATGTAGTGCAGCTAAGAAAATATTGTCCAAAACTACTTAATTCATTGGAATAAGAAATAATCATTCAATGAAAAAAACAGAATAGTGTGAGTTTCTTTTTTTTAGCTCCCCCTATGTTGTATCATTTTTTACTTTCTTCCTATCTTATATTTATTCTTCGACTTCCTCTGTTACATCACTCCTAGTTTTTTCTTGGTCTTTCCCTTACAATCTTTCCCACTGTCTTTGCTTCGTATATTGTTTTCCTACTTCGTTCTCCTGGGATGCGGCAAACATGTTCATACTGTCTCACTTGTACCTATATTATCGTATCTTGGTAATTATAGCAATAATAAATCACTTTATTGCAATAATATTCGCTGAAACAACAATATGTAATATCAATCTGAACACGAATTTTAGTTTGGAAACTGTTATCTCAACCTTCTTAAGAAGGAATTTGAAAATAAAAAATACAATGACTAAACGACGAACTAAGCTCGATGAAAAACAAAAAACTGAGTACCTATACATATTATGGATGTTACATATGAGAACCGTCACTTTGTTACTCTTAAATAATTAAAAAAAAATATATTGATGAACAATCACTGCCTTTCATAAACATCAAACCCCCACCCCTCCCCTTTCCTCCCTTGTCAATAACAACTTCTTTGCCAATCGATGTACCACCGCAAGCTTCCAAGAATTCGGAAAAGCAGACTCATTTATTCAGTAATTGGTAAGATGGATCAAATGTCGCAATACAGTTTGGCAACGCATCCCAAACATAGTACTAGCTAAGCCATAATGACTAGATGATTCTGATTCAAATTGTTCAGGAATTTTGAAAATTGTTGTTGCATCTATAGGTTTAAATTTGTCAGGGTTAACATCAGAGTTACTGTCATACAGAGCCTTTAATAATAAATACTACGTCTTCCACCAACCTTAAGTCGTGTCTCAAGCCAGGATGAGAAATGAGTACGAGGAGGAGTATCAATCTTGTTAAAAAAAAGCAGGTTTCATCTGGTCCAGATGAAAAGCACCTATTAAAGGGGCTCTATACAGAGTTGCAGATATAAAAGTAGGCAAAAGGAAACCCAAGGTGAGGGATGTAAGCCAAACCACTATGAGTAATAAAAAGGGTATCGATGCTCAAAAAGACCTGACGAAGGCTTTAAAACACCATCGCAAACCTTGAACAAACCCAGTTAATAGGTAATAGACAATCGTCTTCTGGAAGAATCAATGAATGAAAAGCAGGTGGATTTGATTCAAAAAACGACTCGTGATTGCGATGTACGATTGGTCCGTAACGAGTTTTTGCAAGGGTACGGATTTAACTACTGTTGAATCCAAGGACCTTCCAAGGGGACCAAGGATACTAGTCTGGAATCCATGTCAGTAGGAACCAGTAAGGGTAAGGTAAGGAGTTTGAGGTATCGAATGGAAACTGGTTTATAGTAGAACCCCGGAAGTACCCAGAAATACTGAGAAACACTGGCGTTAATCAGCTTTGGTCACAGTTAAAATAGGCCATGCGATAAGCATATGTCGTAGGGTTTAACTATAGGTAGGTATATTTAACTTAATATACCTATCCTGACTGAAGAATTCTACGGTTCGTGTTAAGGCATGGCTATTAAGTTAAATATACCTATCATATAGTTTACATTTATGTAAGAACTAGACCTCAGTTTAAAGGTCATGATAATGGGAGAATGACGAACAAATAGCCAAGAGGCTGCAGTTTTTCCGGAAGCTCTATGTCAGACGGCTCCCACCAAGCAAAAAGAATCCTTAGATCGTCCTGGATTTTGTTGATTACCATATGAACAAGCTGTACAATCAAGAAAGGTTTTTTTCAAGTGCAATTATTGTTTTTTTAGAAAGTTTTATAGTAGTTCCAATCCGCCAATAATATCAATTCACGATATCTAAACTTAGTCTTATTCCGCAAGGATATCATGAGTTTTAAGTTATCCGTTATCTATGAATGCACAATATATGCACAAGCTTTGGTAAACCGAAAAATGACAATAGCGCGTGTTTATCAAAAGGAATCAGTAAACATAAGTTGGACGAATGCATTTTTTCATTAATTATTGCCAAGTATGATGAAAGGAAAAACTTCGCAAGTAAAAATTATATACATCCAAGTCCATAGTTCTATAATCACGATGGCACTGATAAATAAGTTTTTTGGGTGGAAATGATACTCTAAGAACACAATGAATACGGTCATGATTAGAGAAGGTAAAGCCATTATTTTATACCACTAATACCAATAAAGGAATTGCCACTGACATGAATTAGCTCAACAGTGTAGCAGTAGAAGCAGTTGAATCGATAATGCTCGTGGGTGGATCAACAATCTGCCGAGTCAATAAATTATCCAAAGCAAACCATGTTTTTTTTTTGGAAATTGGAGAGTTAGTCTTCTAGTTTGTTAAATAGGTTACTATAATAGAGTTGTGGGGTTTATAAATAACACCGACCACAAAATTACAATAAATTAATGAACTGAAAACGCAACCACAACAGAACTATTCAATATTTCCTTAAATATCAATAGTCTCTATTACTATGTTTAAATAATTAAGATTGTCTACGTAGTATATTTTTGTTTCTTTTAATTTAATGTCATGTTATCCTCTTTTGTTGTTACTATGATTTTGGTTTTCTCTGAGTTTATTCTCGCATTTATTTTGTTTAGTTCTAGTAGAAGTAGGAACACGGTTGTATCGCAGGAAGTGATTAATAAAATATAATTATCACTGACTTTTTTTGATTGGATATTATTTGTAATGGCTATATTAATTACTTTCATAACGGGTGTTGGTAAATTGCCTCCCCACAGGTAGTAGGACAAAGGGTCGGACTTAATTGGTCTCATAAATAGGTAAAGTGCCTCCCAAACCTTTGTAATCGTAAGCTCCAACCATTATTGCTTTGTTATTTATCGACCGGGACCATTTACATATGTATATCAGATAACTAAAAACTATGTGAGGCAATTTAACGATTATTAATAGTTGCTCTTTATCTCGGGAGGCAATTTACCTTTAGCTTTGTAGCATATTAACATCATAAGCTTCATATTAGGCGTTCATTTAGTTTTAATTATTATTATGCACATCGTTCTGAAAGGGTGAGGGAGGGAATGTTGTAAGAATATCTTGGTCTAAATAACGACGCCGCCATGTATGTTTTAAACTTTCCAATAAAGCGTCTCCTCCCATCCTAGTTTGGGATCCCGGCGAAATCCTTGTAGGGCTTAACCGAAGTTTGCGGACTTATATCAGTAACGTGCAGGCTTAAAGCGGCCATGTTTTAGGAGCCCGGCCGACTCTAATTAAACAACCGTTTTAATTAACACACTAAATTATATCCAGAATGAAATTCCGTTAGCGTTTATCTTGAAAGCCGGAGTTTCCAGTTTCCTGAGTCGTTAGCGAGATGTCGCTCCTGCGCTTGCGATAACAAACTCTTTATGAGCGGGATAAATAGGATGGAAGGGAAAAAAAGGAAAATGAGACAATAAACGGTTTCGGATTTAACCGGGCAACGGGAATAAAAATCGAGAGCAATCGAGATGCAAGCGGAGCCCGTTCGACCTACCGGGCTTTCTTCGTTTTCCGGTTGCAAATCCCCGGAATGTATTTCGCACGTACCCAGTTACGACTTCGGTGAAAAATGCGCCGTGGAATCTAAGTTATTGGATTTCATTTCCAGGGATACGAGAGCCGAGGCAGTTCTCACGTACCGACTTAATATTAGTCCATTATTTAGGCCGGCCACTAATAAATATCCATTACGGGGGAATTATTTTGAAATAACTGCCGAAAAATATCGTGGGATTACGTTCAAGCACGCGTTGAAATAAATAATTTCTTTTCTGACTATTATTTTCCAATGTGGGTGTTGCACAAGAGTAAATGTTTGGTATATAGCTAGGTCCATTATTTTGAAGTGTTTGTGAATGGATGAAAGTTGACGCGATTACATATTCAAAGGTTTTCTTTTTTGCATTTAGCACCTTTTTGTGATAAAATTGCTTTTTTACCTGATCAAGTGTTTTGATATGTCTGAATTAATTACCCGCAACTGGATCAAATTTCTCTTACAATTATCATGGCTCTAGAAAAAAGAATGGTAATCACAAATGATTAGAGCAAAATTTGCTACTGTAACACTAGTCAAGAATTTTACTAAGACCATTGATAAATTGATGAACTATTCAATGTATTATATTGGTATGTTTTAAACACTTATACATAGTGTGCTTATAGCCTACTACCACGTGATCTATATGATTTATAAAACCTATTGCTCAGACATCAAGGCTACAGTTGTTTTATTTCACAAAAATATTTTACTTTATTAGATTTATAAATTTTCATCTACGCCTTTAATCTATAAATACAAAGCGAAATTCTATAAATATGGTACCTATTAGGAAATAAATTGCATGTAAGATTTCTAAAAGCACACATAGTGAATTTACTAGTTAAAATACTTTTAAATTTATTTAGCGATAAGAACTATTGAGGTACAAAAAGGTTTTTCTATTGTTTGCATCCTTAGATTGACATGTACCATCTTTAACAAATTAAATGTGAGTTGAAGCTCTACAAATCTTGGATAATTTATGCAGCCGAAACTACAAGTACCCCGTACCGAGCAATGCATAATTCAGAATTGTTTCCAAACAATGTATAATTGCAATTTCAATTGCATGAATAATCGAAGACCTGTGGAGCTTAGACTCGCATTTAATTTGCTAAAGATGGTACATTAAAAATAATTAATAGACACATAAATTGTTGTTAGAATCAATGAATGCATATTATAAATAAAATATCGTCATTTATATTATTTATTTTATTTATAGTTTGCATTTTGTGTTATTTTTGCACAAGCCTGAAGATGGCCTAGGCCGAAACTGTGACTTTGGTAATAAATGAAAGAAGAAGAAAAAGATTGTTTCGAACAAAAATTTTTGAGTTCATTAATTATTCCTAGAAAGATTTTTGATTGATTCTGTTTGTATTTGTGTAAAAAGCAGTTGCTAAAGAATGTGATTGACTCCAGTTTGCCATCACAATTGTATTTTATTACGTGAAAACAAAGCTGGCGTTGTGATCAAAAGATTCCAGCGATCAAAAAGATCGCTGGAATCTTCAATTCTTTTTTACTTAAAAGGGTATTAAAATTAAAACAAATTTTGCTATTTGTGTTAGTTCCCGACAATTAAACAGTTTCGTGGATATTTGTGTTTAGAGAAAGTAAGAGTATACTTTCAATTCTCGTCGCTATTTTTCACTAAATATTTGTAAGAACAAAAAACTAGCGAACATATTCACTATTCTTGTCATTATAGTTATTATATAATTTACATATAATTACTTTTTATAAATGCAATATGATCCTAGCCTATGATATCATAGGTTTCCTATTTAGAGGTAGGTAAAAACCATTCATAATTAGTGTTATATGCTTGATTTGATATTTTAGAGAGCATTTGACATTAGTGACATTTGCTTGATTGCTAGTTACCACAAAAATTAGTTTCATTCTAATATTTATTTGCTCGGCCTAGAAATTGTCCTGAAGATATGATTTTACACACAAATTGAATATGGTTCTTATTTATGGAGAATCTCGTAGTATGCATCTGAAGCAGTGCGATTATATGTTCAACGTTTTCGAAGCAGACCTCTACCAGATCACAAAACAAGTGGTTTTTCAAATGTTTCATGTGATATATATTACCTGAACTTTAATTGAATTACCTATAGTATTGACGTAATTAATACGTTCTCAGTAATGATGACCAACCAATGGGTACTTAGGTAAAAAAAAAACAATTATATTTAAAATTTTATTGTAAGTATTTGAATTACACGTAGTAAATTTAATTTTTACTATTATACATTAAATTACACAAAAATAATAATTATTTCTTCTTAAGCAATTGGAATATTTGCCATGCTACATAGAGATGGGAAGAACTAACACTAGTTATGATACATCTGCTTATTAATCTCATAAAAATAATGAGTACATCTAATAATTCATTTTCGTTGTAGTTTGTCTCTGTATGTTTTAATTTTAAGGTAAATATTTACGTATACATATGTATAGAAATGCCAGAGCACTTGAAAGCAGTTGCATATATACTCATTCACATAGTAAACTGAAACTTAATAATATAACTAGGTTACCTCTAAACGAAAATTGTATGAAAAAAATAAGTTCACGGCAAACTACTATACAAAATAACAACAGATGTTTATTTGTTTTTTAATAAAACTTTAAGATTTCTGTTCTCCAAACTGTGATGTTTAATTTGTTTGGCCTGCATTAATTGCTATGCAATATGATGAAGCGTGTTAAGATAATAACAACTGGTGTTTTAAAAAAATATATCCAGAAAGATGAATTATTAATGAGAAAATATCCCCCAGTGTAGGGAGAAACGTAGGAAGGAGCTGTTGAAAGTGGCTCTTGATCTGTCACAAATGAAGATAAGGTATCTGATTCTTTCAAAACGCGGGTGATTTAATGGACGAATCCCTCATCATTCAAAACCCAGGTATATGACGTTTTTTTTGTGGATAAATGCGTGTAAGTATGCTTCGTTTGCAACTGCTACAATGTGATAAATATGGAATGGTTTTCCTGGATGTTAAAAGCATATTTTGAGTATTATGTAATAGCTTTTAAAAGGTCCGTAGATCAAAGCGTGAAGCGGCTGATGGTTTAATATAGCACAACATGATGTTCCTTGGCATAATTTATCACATCAAAATTAATATGGGATTCGTAGTATCTAGCATCTACACTGTTGGTTTCTCTTTAGCAGCCTTTGAATGCTTTAGGAAATGCTCTCCGCCATTCATCCTAATTTATGAACCTGTCCAAGGCTCTGTGGTGGAACACCATGCAAGATATAATCTCTAAAGTTTACTCTCGCAAAAGGCAAAGGCTGATAGAACGGTATCTGCATTGGCACATATGAAATTTAGTATTATTAGTGAGGTGCCTCTCTCTGGCGATGTAGCCGTTCGAGTTCTTTTGCACCTCTCTCTAACAAAGAACTGTCGGTGGATCTGTGGTCGCAACAAATCCAGTTTCACCACACCTAAGTATTGCATTGGTAGAAAGTTTACGTTTACTATAACTTTCTCCAAATTCTTAAAAAATTAAGATTGGATTAAAGGCTGTAACTCGGATTAATATTGTTTTCTCTCGTTTTATAAAAACAACAATTGATTTATGTCTGGCTCTAAAATGTTTTAGCCAGTTCTGTCTTGGCTTAAACGCAACGTTCCATTTTACAGGTTAGGAAACTTAATGTGCAAATTTCGAGAGGCATGTGTTTCCAACTTTGGGCACTGCACTGTCATTAAATTTTCGCCAAAATGAATATACACTTATTACTGGCATCTGGTTTATACTTGATATTTTGTATATTAGAAGGACTTCTAGTAAATTTTACATCTCTGTACAATGCTAATTCTGAAATGTCATATTTTTACTCGCATTACGAATAGGTAGTTTGTTGTTTGACTTCTTCCATGGTGTCACGAGACTTTGACAAGTTCCTTACCCTTGCCAACCACTATTATCTTTTAAATGTTAACTTAATTAGAAAAACAGCAATCATAATAATGTGTCTCAATGTGATACACCATTGACACTCAGGACACTTAATGTTAGCTCATTGACAACTCTCATGATATTTGATAGAAAAAAAATAGATCACAATTCCTTCAAAATGCAGCTTTTGCACTTAGGAAAATGACATGAAAAAGGTAACCGCCTGGATTTATCAAAATAGGTTGCTGTAAAAAGTTGAAGATGAATCAGTCTTATCACTGATCCTCATACATGTTGTAACAATAGATGAGGATACCACTGTTAGACCAAAGAATTTGGATTCACCATGTAGGTTAGAGAAAACCGCATTGTCCCATTCAACCCAAAAATACTGTTTTGCATATATACAGCGATAGCGCGACCGATCATTACTTATGGATCTATAGTTTGGAACAAAAGAACTAATTTGGCCACCGAGAGAATTAACCTCTCAAAAATGCAAAGATTAGCATGCGTATACAGAGCTCGAACTATTAGAACCTGCCCAACGGCAGCTAGAATGATCAAGAAAACAACAATTAGGTATAGGACTCAATCTTCTGATGGTAATCAAACCTGAGACATGGTTCCAGATGACATGTCAAAAACAAATCAGCTTTACGAAAGAATTCACCACAAAGCTTAGTAACAATAGCGAGTGGGATCAAAGCATCATCTTGAAATTGAATAGAAATACCATCAAATGGTACACTGATGGCTACAAAACGAAAACTAGAATCAAAATAAGATAATTTGGGGGTGCCTATGGAAATTAAACAAGCAAGGCAAAATGAACAAAGTAACCCTCCTGTGGGTTCCGGATCACACAGGAATGGAAGGAAACGAAATAGCGGATAGTCTAGCAAAAAAGGCTGAAAACCATTCGTAGAGCCTCACCTCTTTTACGTAGTAGTAAGTAGCAGTATAATACGGAAGAAATTAAAAAGCGAAATGAATCAAAGAAAATCCAATTATTGGGAAAATCTCCAGGAAATGAGGCAAGCTAAAACTCTTCTGGAACCCTATAACCAGAAGAGGTTTACAGAATGCATCTTGCTAAATAGAATAATATTCGCATATTAACAGCAATACTTTCACGCAATTGTAAACTGAGATTAACAATGGAATCTGAATGTAGATTTTGTAGGTAAGAGAATGAAACGCCCATCCATCTCCTCTTAGGTTGGCACTGTGCAACTCAGGAGAGTTGCACCTGGAGGCATGCGAAATTGAAGAGGGAGGCTTACCTAACCTGAGGCCTTCTCATATCCTGCACTTTCTGAAAGGAATAGGATTGGATATGTCAGGTGTTAAGCAGCAAGAATAGGGGACGCAATAGATCTCTTAGGCCGCAGTGTAATATCGCCCTAATTCATAGATACATACATCATCCCATTCAAGACTTGTCTCCTTCATTGCACCATTCTCCTAGATATTGGTTTCAACATTGTTAAATAAAGGGCTAGGGTATAGTATTATCTGAATCTATCTAATTATCTTCATATGAGAAGTGCTCATTCTAAACAAGCCTGCTCACTTTTATGAAGTGAAATTTCTTTTTTCAATCTTCATTTTTTTATAACAATACTATGGTATGCAATAAAGCTAGTCTCAAATATTTCATGTTGAAACATGATCGTTCAAGAAGTTTGTATTCGAAACACGTTTCGATTTGCTTAGGTAAACAAATATTTGTAATTTTAAATACCTTAAATTACAAAATATTGATATATAATTTCAAGTCAAGTTCTTTGAAGGCAGTGTTTTCAGACTGACGCGTTTCATTTGCCCAGACATATTTATGGTTTATATTCAAGCACTATGTCCAAACAAACAAATTCGTTCTCGTTTTTTTTTTGCCAAATACGAGAAATATAACATTTTCCTTATACATAATATACCTACATATTTCCTCTCCGAAGATTGGTTTGTAAAGAGAGAAAGGAAACTAATGCAAAGTAAGCAAACCTCGAGAACAGCGAAGAAGCGCTCATAGATTAGACCGGAATAAATTGTGAATAAGTCCCGACGAGGATTTGGAAGAAATATCGGGGAAGGGCGATAAAGAAGGGTTACGTTGGAACGATCTCGAAATTTAGATGTTACATTGGCCCGCGAACCCGTAAGATAAATACAAGTTTGAAGGTTTAAAAAAGTTCAAAGTTATGAATATTACGGTTTTGAGGTGTAGTTTACAGTTATTGCGAACGACAGACATGAAGGAACAAAGAATGATCCTCTATTCACTTTACAGATCTTGTTCGCTACGTTCTCTTCGCTTTCTACCATGCATAATGAATTGGATTACTTTTTGTCGACGTTCTTTGTTTACGTTAAAGTCTCTGTGTTTTCTTAGTTCGGAAAATATATCCTTTAGATACTACAACTTATTTTAGTACCTATGCTACAAAGGATTTTTTTTTGAACCTGGTTCTTTTATAATGGCTTTAATTTATTAGTCATTAAATGAGAGTTATTTAATATTCAAAAGCTTGATTCACGTGAGTCATTTATAAATTGGGTCAATAAGAATATATGGCTATCACGTTTGGATGAAGATTACGATATGTGAGATAGAGGTTGGTTTTAAGTTTCCGAATAAAATCAGCGTTTTCCTTCCTTTTCTGTTTGTATTTGCCGTATTTTTTTCCAGCCATGCTGAAGTTGGAAAGCCGTTTTCTTACCTTTGGCGAGGGCGAAATATAGAACTACGGGTTAGTTACGCAGGAAGTGATTTATGGTAGCAATTTCCCTCCTGCTGCGTCCTGCCGGCGCTGCGGGACGCTGCTGGTTCTTGTTACTCCGTGTTTGCAGGCTCGCTTCCCCGCCGTCTAGTACATTCTGCATCAAAAAATGTGGGCATTATATAAAATTGAAATTTACTGTTATTATTGTTGAGCTATATACGCTGTTCTCCTCTGTTGTTGCGTCGAAATTCGGATAAATAAGTCTTTCTATACGCGTGTTGGCAGAAGAAAGCCGATTTGCAAAATATTACGATCGTAAAAGTAAAGAAGAAACGTTCTATTTGCGAAATTAAAAACAGTATGCATTCAGGACCCATTCCGCTCCCAAGAGGTGCTTTTGTGTAAATTTTTTCAGTAGCATTGCTTAACACTATGCCCTTAGATTTAATACAGAGCCATTGAAGTTACAATACAGTCATCTCAATTCGAAATTTGTTGCTTATAGTACAAAGAATACAGAAACGACAAAATAACTAAAAAAAAATAGCCTATTTACGAAATTTAGTCTATTAACCGGTAAGGCATGAATGTAAAAATAAATTCTGTAAATCGCATGTAACATTTCCATTGCTTTTATTTCCGGGAAGCATTTTTCTTCTGAAGCAACGAATACTGGTAGAGTTGGATTTGTAAAGTAATAACAATATTTGAGAACATTTTGGTTGATTTGCAGTGTTTATATACAATTCAAAATAAATTGTTTATTACTATTTTGAATAATAATAATGTCTTTATTGCAAGATTACAATATAACAAAGATATATATTTAAACATTTGTTTCCTCAAAGCCGGAGATTCAGTGGTGCCGTTATTACAAACATCCTGCTTTTCCACTCAACCTGTTTGATAGAAACTAATTATAAAATTAAAAGGGTGAAAAGAATAAAAATCTCATTCTTTCGTTCATAAATATTTTTATAAATGATATGTAAACCGAACTGTTTATCCAGTTTGGTTTACACATATAATATTCACACATTTAATATATTAAAATTAGTTAAGTTAGTGTCATCACCTATAATTTCAAAATTTAAAATTATTATTTTATCTTGTAGATTTTATTATATAAATACTCTTGTCTGCATAATATGGTTATCATATTTGATGTATTTATTGATTGACAATGAATACTACTGACGTTGATCTGAAAATGGCTGTTGCAAGCCGAAACCAGTAATCAAATATTTATGAACGAAAGAACGAGTTTTTACACTTTGCACCCTTACAATATTGCTGTTGATCTAAGTCCACACTCAGGATTCTTATAGATTCTGAGAGCCGTAGTCACACGCCATTTATAATTATCAGATGCGAGGGCTATATCGCGGCTTCTGCCGAACAGGAATAATTTACATTTATTCGGATTTAGTACCAATCCGTGAGCAGCGCATAATATGGCAAAGGAATTAATATCCGCTGTTTTTTGCAGGCTTTATCAATGTTATTGTAAGGGAAATACATGTACAATAGCGTATCGTCAGCGTAAAAGTGACAGTCGCAATATTTCGAATGCGATGCCAGCTGAGATGTATAAATCAAGAATAGTAGTGGCCCAAGAATGGAGCCGTGTGGAACTCCAGAGCTAATGATGATTGTTTATTGCTCAAAATCACAAATTGGAATCTATTGTTTAAGTCTCTACCGCGTCATCCAACAAAATGCAGAATGGCTAACAAAAGGTTATGATTAATTGTGTCAAACGCCCTAGAAAAGTCAAGTGACACAACTATAATCAATCTACTCATATCCGTGGCTCTGAGGATGCAAATCATTTCATTTATTAAAGATTCGTAGATTTTAGAAAATATGGATAAAATGTGAATTGGGTGATAATTAATAAAGGAGTTTGGGTCTCCCTTTTTGTAAACAGGAATGACTTTAGATGTTTTTAAAAGTGAAGGGAATATACCAATAGAAAAGGGGTAGCTTATTATATCAGTCCATATTTCTTAACAATGAAAGACCATCAATTCTTCCAGTCATGGAATTAGTTAATTTTTTAATTATTCTAAGCACATCGCCTTCAACAATCGGCCCTATGTAATGTTATCAGTTTTGGACTAAAAATTTCCACTTTAATGTAGAAAAGAAAAAAAATATTATAATTTTCAATAAAAGTAATATTTGCTAAGTGATTTAGAATGAAAATGTATGCAAAATTTTATTTATTATTGCCAGATAAAGTCCCTTGCATTGTCATACTGAGGACGCACTTAGTAGTTTTCGCTGTGTTAGTTATGCAAACATTGACAATTTTTGAGTATCATTGAGTATATTTTAATAAAATATATCCCCCCATATGTTGCAATATTTATGGCGGTCACTGTATAACGCGAGAAGTATGCTGAATCAACGTATTTTCTTTAACTATATACATTTTCTTTAAGTGTTCAAGTTCAAGTGTCATGCACGCCGCTTTCTTAATTAGTCACTTATGTTTGTTACCCATCTCTAATTATAATTCTATAAAATTCCTTTTCAATATCGATATGCCCACAATTGGTGTATTGATGATCAAACATCCAATTAGATTAAACTATCCTCAAACGGTTTTCAGATTATCTTCATGGTTACTGTCGGAAATATAGGTACATTATAACTTCATTTAATTAACCATTCAATTACAAAATAGATAGGAAATAGAGTCAGCAGATGATATAAACCGACTCAGGTACCTACATAAAAATACCCGCCCTATTAAAACTTAATTATTCTAATACCTAATCACCATATTTTTCCTGTCGTTGCATACCGTATTGACCGTCCAGGGGAAAAGGGTTAACAAATTTATTACAACGTCGGTTATATATAAAGATATCTTTCAGTATTAATGGCTTATTCACATGAAACAACTGCGAGACACGGCCCCGAGCGCTATTTATGGCCGACGGCCTTCCATAATTTTTACTCTCTGTCGGGGAGTAAAAAACGAGGAATGCGAAAGAAATATGAAAATTATCTTTAACTCGACAATGGCCGATTATGGCCATTATTTGTAATCTAAATTATCTCCGAATGGGTTTCGGAACAGCGTGAAAAGTGTCTACATAACAATTAATAATTCTCTACAGTAGGTAGAGTAGGCAAACTGTGTTGGCTTTTACCTTCACCTTCGGTAACTTGAAACCACCATCCGTGTTTAATTATCACATTGACTAAAATCGAAGGCACGATATATTTGGCAATCAGTTGTATTATTGAATTATATAAAGTAGTGCACAGAGAATGAGTAGGAATTTTTGGAGCGCAAACCAAGGTTTCAAAATGTCAGTCGAGCGATGATGTTTGTATCACCTCTTAAAACATCGTCGTTCGGCAATAAGGCACGCCATTAGCTTGACGTCTCAATGAGGCTTTACGTTTAAATTGCCAATTTAACGGTCAGACGAACGTCAGTAGCTCCTTCGAGTCGTGGTTCTTATGTTTGCGTCAGGGTAATAAATATATTGGGCAACTTTGCCACTAGTATGTGATTGGGTATGGTAGTATGTTTTGGTGAATTGTGACGTTTAAAGCGGGAATGCAGTGTGTGCTGTGGAGACATATATCTTGCAAGAGTGGTGTAAGTCTTCTCTGTTGACATATTTAGTATGTGGTATAGCTTATTTAAAAATCATGGTTATATAGGAACGATATCCGTTCTCTTCCTTTATATATATATAATTTATATATCAGTACAGCCATCAAATAATACTGTTAATAATATATAAAGATAGTATATAAAAGATTTGAATATTGCGGCAACAATACATTGAATCTATAAAGCGCATATGTAGTTTAGATAATTTGTTCAGAAATGTTATAGATTCTTTGGAAGCCCATTTGCCCATAGTGGTTTGCCCCATGTGTTTACGATTGTTGCATGCTAAATATACAAAGTATATTTAAACTTATCCTTGTAGGTTCACATTTACCTATGACCGAATAAATTTCGTACAAATAAAATTTAAGTGCCTGCCATTTTCCGTATACATTTTGCTCATATATATGTGACAATTTGACTTTCGTCACTTTACCCAATGTGAGTTCTTAATTTTCAAATAGTAAAGACGATTTCGGAATTGTTTTAATATCTATGGAAAATACAATTAATTTACTAATTACATAACAATGACCAACCTCATTATATGTATCTTCTAATAAAAATCTTCTTTATTTTTTTTTCCTTCAATCTCTGGTACTAATCTAACTTGAATTCCAACACAATTATAGAGCAATAATCCAATCTAGAATAATATGAAGTTGCAACAACGAATCAAAACTTATGACAATATGAAGACACAACTTCGTATCCAAACCACTAAGAATATGTTAATCTACTTTTCTAATTTTCTATTTCCAATTTCCAAAATGATACTTCGTTTATGGTTTCTCTTTTAAAGTGATTTGTTTCTCTTCTTATGAAAAAAACTTCTTAATAATTTTCAATAATTTGACTTCTATCAATAAAAATTCTTCTCTTCCTTTTTTTTAAAAACAAACCTTTCCCAGACCTTTCCCAACAACCAATCATTTTCAAAACAAAATTTATCAATTTTACAATTTTGCCAAATGATTTGTTCATGTTATATAATATATATACACTATCAAAAAAAAAAATCAAATTTCAAACAAATAAAATTTTTATTAACTTGCAAAATTAAAGCCAAATATTTTATTTCTATTATTTACAATTATTATTATTAAATAGAACACTTCAATAAATATTATTTTCGAAAGTATGAAAAATTAACGATCGCAGAGTGAACAACCTATACAGCTAAAGTAGATCACAATTTTTTTTTACCTAATTTCATTCAACGCATTGCCGATGATCCAATACCTTTGGGAAAAATATTTCATCCTTATACCCCTGGTTTTAACACTAGAAGTTTTTTTACGGCAACCATACAACATATTTGTTTTAGCCTCCCTTGTGCAGGTACGTCCAAGATTATGCAATTTTAGCAATTAGGTTTTAAATAGTTTAAATGTATTAATTAACAACTTTCGTTCCTGTTTGAAACAAGAAAGGAAAGGAACATACACTGTAAACAATTTATTGGGCATATTTTCAACGTATTTCATTTCTATAAGCACCGAATCTATATATTTCGTTTATATTTTTTTTTTACATTCTTGCATTGCTGAATTCATGTACACCTTTGTTTGTATGCCACTATATTATTAGACTTGCTTCTGTTAGGTTAATAATACATTACTATCATGCAGAATATTATTATTTATCTTTGACATATACTACCACTCTACTTTAGGGCAATCCAGTGAGCGTTAAATGACTTTTAATAAAAAGACCACACAAAATATTATGTAATTGTCATGGTTCTTTCTTGTGTTTTTTCTAGCAAATATATTTCTTGTCCTGTTTAAATCAGAGTTTCAGTGCTTTTGATAGATAATAGGAGCACATCACCTGAATAATTTTGGCATACTTATAGTAAATGTGAAGTATAATCTGTATAATGCTTAGCTTACCTTCATTTCGTGTTCATTTCGACCTAAACTTTCCTTTTCTAAAGTTTTAAGGGAAAATTGACCAACGCAAGTTTCCTTTTTCTACATAAAACTTATTTAGTCATGCCTATAGAAGAATAACCTATTCAAAAACACATCTAAATCCACAATTATATGTTACATTTGAATGGCAATTCTTGACTGGTTTCTTTTAGTAACAGTTTTTATCTTACATTGGTAAGGTTTAATGAAGATATATATGCCGAAATTTATCTGATTATTGATTTTGAATAGTTGGATATCGTCATTGCACTGAACGACAAGGTAGGTCTGTCGCTTGTTTCATAATTCCTTTGAAATCTCTGCATCTAGGACAATAGAATAGTAAAATCAAAGGTAATTTAAAAAATATATTTTGTAGAAAAAAAAAAATAATAACTCCCAACAATTCAAAGCTGACAACAGTCTTTTCTTTTGAGAAAATTTTATATTGACCAAACTGTATAAATAACTTTATATTTTCTTGGATTTTTGGTCTCCAACAATAATAATTAATTGCTAAGAATAGTTTAATGTTGACATAAGCGTACGAGAAAGGAAATTCCATTTATGCATTGTCACTTCACTCACACTTTCAAACTTTTAGGCACTGCTGTCAATCTAAAAATCTTTACAAATTTGAAATATCAGAGAACGAGTGAAAGCAGATGAAAATATATTGTTGTTTGTTTAGTTATAAAATTGAGCTATAAAATTTAGTGAAGTACTATCTGTTTGTTTTGACATTAATTTAATTTTTAATGTTTATAAATTTGAATTGTTTCAAGTTGTATCACAAATTTTTAAATTATGTTTGAAGTTGTTATATTGCTAAAATTTAAAGCTTAAACAAAAATTAATTTATTAGGTTACTGACAGCAATAATTCTAAAAAAAATCTTATTTTTGGATCTGATGCTTTTGTAAAGCTAAACATATTCTAAACGAAATAATTACCCAGTTTAACTACTATTCTGTGAAATCTTCAAGCATGTGTGTGAAAGTTAAAAAAAGTTTCTCTTCTTGTAAACAATTAGGTAGATTCACAAGTCCATTGTCTTTCTAACTCAGATTTACCATAGGAATGTAATGTAACTATTTACTTTAAAGAATTAGAGTCTTTACATCACTTTTTTCTCAGCATGTTGCGAATCTATTAAAGCTTTTGGCCAAAATCCAAACTAAATAGAACTCGCGCGTGAACTTGAGCAGAAACAAAAAGAAAACTTGTAATCTGCAAATATAAAGGCAATCTTAAGGAGCAATACTACCGGAAACATATGCACATGCAACTAAAGTAAGGTATATTCTCCAACATCAGTTTGCGACGTATTTCTTTGACCCACATTCAATAATTCAATTTGTTTAGTTACTATGACAGGACCTAAGTAGGTTTGACCGATTTTGATGTTACTTCTTCAGAGATTGGTCGTAGATGACATTACAAGTATGTGTAAAAACATGAAGCAACTACGTATGGGTACAGAAAACCACTGCCATCTGTATGTCGCTTGAAATATTTCTCCAGGTTTATAAATTTCTTTTACATTTCCTGTTCTCTATCTTTCTCTATGAACTAAATCATTATTGTTTGTATCTTGAAGATTAACTGCAATGTTTCGAATCGCCTTAATAATTTTTAATGTTAAGGAAATGGCAGAGTAGACTATTTCAACTAGATGTAATATTCCTCACTATTATTCAAGTTAGTGTAGCATTTCAAAGAGCAAAAGTATTTAATGTCACTTACCATCATCTTTATTTATTGAGAAAGGATATTTGCCCTTTAATTCTGGTAATTACCAAATTTATCCATATTTGGTTTTGATGGGGCAATCGCACAAACGACATCGGGAGCCAGGCTTCTGGAAACCGTTTCGATGGAAGGGCTCCGTTCGCGTAAATCACGAGCGAAATTACTTCGTATTTAAATTTCAAATTGCATCTCGGCGAAGAAACAGTATTTTATTAAAATGAGTTTGCCGAGATGGAGGTTAGATATGGTAAGGTAGTTGGAAGTGTTTTTAAAGTGGCCTTTTCGTAATTAAATTCTAGATTTAATGCGACGAAGTGCTATTATATTTCACTTTATTCGCCGCTAAAGTTTCGGGTCGGAGAAAAAAGTCGTATTTTACGATATATTTGTTTGAAGTTTTTGCCGCCGGCGTGGATAAGAAGTTCCTGCTTTATTTTCCAATTTTCTTGAATGTTCTTTTAGAATAGCAAATTTGAATAAAGTGTCAAATTTAACTTTGTTCTACTTTTTTCTAATAGGAATATATCACAGCGCTGAATATTACTGCCGAAAAGACATTTAGCATTTAAACTAGCTCATTCATTATATAAACCCAATAATTTTGCCATTGACTTAGTGAGTATATTATTGTGCATGCAAAGCTATTTCTCTTTCAAAACATAAGTAAGATTTAACCACGCTGCATATCACTTCTCAAACTTTATACGGTCTACTTTATTTGAAGCTTTATGAAAGTGTATGTGTAAAGTACAGATCTTTTTAAATATCCCTTTAACGGTCAAACTGTTATAATCCCAAAACAGAGCCAAAACTAGGTATGAGCGATGAGTCACGAGTCATAAATTATGAGTCATTCGTCACTCGTCATGGATCCTCGGTAAGCAGTTTCGTATTCTGAGTTTAGGGTTTAGAGTTTAGAGCTTAGAGTTTAAAACTGAGAGTTGTGAGGATTTCAAGATTTTTAGAGCTCTCAGTTGCAACGACGTATAGAAATTTTAGAGTTCTTTAAAAGACGTTCTCAAAGAGGTTTTTAACGCGGCTTATAAGGAAGTCTATGACGAGATTTTTGAAGCGTTTCTTAAGAATGTCTTTGAGGAGAAATTTGAGGAAGTTTTTGAAGTGTTTTGTGAGAAGGTTCTTGGGGAGAAAACTCTTAAGGTGCTTTCTGAGGGCTTTATCGAGAAGCATTTTAGAGAACTAGAACTGGATATGATCGACGAGTGATAAATCATGAGTTATGCGCCATTCGTCATGGATCGTGGGTAAGGAGTTCAGTGTTGGAATTAGATTTTTGGATTTAATAAATGTTAAAAATTTTAGGGCTTTTTAAGAGAAGTTGACGAGGATGTTTCTGAGTGGTGTCTTGAAAAGCTTCTTCAAGTAGCCTCTTCGAGCTGGTTTTTTAGAGAGCTTGATCTGCCTTTTCGGGGAGCGTTTAGAGGAGCTTTCACAAGAAACTGAAACTTGAAAAGGTTTGATGAAATTCTTTGGGAAGGATTTTGAGGTTCTGAAGCTTTCTAGATTTTTTACGAAATATTAGGGGTTTAAAGAAGTTTTTGAGAAGGCGCTTTTTGGAGAGGTTTTTATGGAGGATTTTGAAGCGGGATTTGCACAGGTTTTTGAGATTCTTGAGGAGGTTGTTGAAAAGGATGTTGGGGATTTTTTTGAGTAGTTCTTTAGAAGCATCTTCGAAGAGCTCCGTGAAAGCTTTTTTTTAGTTGGTTTTTGCGGAAGTTTCTAAGGAGGCATTTGAGGGAGGGTGTTGTAGGTTCGAAAACGTTTCTAATTCTTTTCTGGTTTTGTGAAAAGTTCTTTGACAGACTTCTGAGGAGATTTTGTGGCGATTTTTGACTCGGTTTTAAGCAGGTTATTGAGCGGATATTTTGGAGCGTTATTGAAGTTTTTGAGTTTCGGGTTTTCTATTTACATGTGATAATAACTAGAATCGTTTAATTAGTATAAGAAGTAACATAAATTACAAGTACAAATTGAAAAAATTCTATATCAAACAATATTTAATGGTCACTTTAAATACTCAGATGACATTTATCCGATCTCGTTAAACTGTCTGAAAACTGCGACATGAAAACAGTTACCAACCTGAATTGAATACACGGCAAATGCCTTTACTATTATTAATACTTATATGAACACCTGGGAAGATGTCAGAATGCTTGGCAACTGAATACTGTAACTTCTTCACCACTGTTTGTCTGCACTAATAATAGTAAAAACACTCGCCAAAATTTCCGTTCAGACCGGTAACTTTGATCGTTTTGCGATTGTACGTGAAAATCTCCTGGAATAAGGAGGTACAACTGCTTGTACATAATAATATAACATTTTTTAAGACGATTTATGCTGGAAATGCTTATTGTTACTAGTTTCCTATTTATTAGGTTAATTTTTATTATGTATGTTATGTATGTGCTTTCTACAATATTGTACAAATAACATCATATTCCCTTGAAAAAGGAAAGCTTGCTGCTTAAACACATTACTATTGCAGACGAGTTTTTGAATACACAGTATTAAGAATGTATAATTTTATTGAGAAGAGCACAAGCATCCAAAATTGAAGGTAATTACAAATATCACAAAAATGGTTCAGTTTTGGGCCTAAGAAACACCAAAATGAACTAAAATCATACTAGAAGTTCATTAGATTTTACTCCATTTAAAATATGCTTTAATTTTTTCCCCAACACTAAATAACCATTAATAATCATTAATAGTTATCGAAGACTTTTAATGATCAGTACTTGTTCTTTTTACATACTAATGAGTAAATCCGTTTATCCTACTAGTATTTGATAGATTTTACATTCCAATCAAATCCGCCTTCGTTAGGACGTGTAACCCACTCCAAACCAAAAGGGTTCATTAGTAAAAGCCATTACCGTAAGAGCATACATGAGCCCCATCAATCCTATTAATTGAAAATAAATACCAGATGTATGTCGGCAGTGCCCCTTTGTGTCCGAAATATGGACGACTTTAACGACAATTTACAAGTACCAACTGCCATATCTGTCGTCGGTACGGCGATTGGTTTACTTTATGGAGTCGCTCATTTCAAATGTCCATCACGATATTTCGTTCCTCATTAAGGACCCAGTAAATCGACCGCTTCCATCTCACTCACTCGCGTTTCCATCGCTACCGCTCCATTTTCGTTGCACCCGTTGATCTTTTTACAGTCTCGCCTCCTTTTTCTGGGCCGTATCTTTCTAGTCGAATTGTAATCGACAAAAACCTACGAAAGGGACGACGTTGCAGCGTCCCGACGTCTTGCAACTGGGCGTCGGAGAGCGACGGCGAACGCGTTCCTTGTTCGTCGGTTTCCGGTAGATTTTCGTATTTACGACAGCTCCGGAATTACTATCGGTAAATGGTCCATGGTTAATGATGAAAAAAGAAACAGAAAAGAGTCAGCGGGAAAAAAGGAAAGACCGTGGAAACGAACTGGACCCGGGCAGAATTAAAGTACAAAGGCGCTCACACACACACACACACACACGCAGACATACACACACACACGGACACACACAAATGCACCCCCGGCACATACAAGGGAAAGGAAAAAAAGAAGGGACAAAGAGTGGAACGTAAAGTCGATTGTGGAGACGCGCAAGTCGTTTGGCAGAGACCGGGAGACAACATTACATCTTATCTTCTCGCTAAATAAAAGTAAAATTTAGATAAATACGGAGATAGGCGGATAGGGCAGATCACGGCGAGTGTCTCGGATTGATTAAAATGTAGCCGGATGGAGGGGTAAGCTCCTTTACTACGTTAAACTTTTATTAAACAGGAATATACTAGGGATTTTATACTGGCATAATGCAGTTTTATGAAAACAAATTATCTCTTTAAAAGTTTGGAAGCTTAAGCACAGCAGAAGCTACCATTCCTTTTAGGTAAACATATCGTTTTGTTTGATGTTTCACAAGCATGTTGCTTGTGTCCCATACACAGTTGAAAATTTTAACACTTTTTTGACTAATTTAATAGTCAGGAAAGGTCCACACTCTTTTCGTGTTCTTTGTCGAGAACTGTACGAGTTTAAATTTGACGAGCAAAGATAGTCAAGTATTGTGTATTGCTAATGGGTTATTTTGTCCATTGGCACGTGGAATTATAAAATACTTCTAGTCACATTTTAGTTGATCTAGACAAATTTACTAGCTGTTTAACTAAATGAATGCGATCTATTGGGTGTTTCAACACCATTTTCTAAACACAACTTCTATTTAATATGCAACTCCTATTTCCTAGTGCTATAATATTCTCTCTCTAAGACGTTTTCTCATTATTAATATGCAAAACCACTCATTCAAAAGTTTTGGTTTCAACTAAATGTGTCAATTTTAAAATGATTTTTTGAGAACCATTATAAAATTAAGTGAATGTTTATGCTATTTGACTCAAATCTGAACTAATTACGTAAATAGATGTTCCCAATACATCTTTAAGATTTTGAAATTTTTTATGCACACTGGAATTAACATTTAATAACGCAAGGTTACACTTTGCAGGTCAGTACACGTTTGGTGGTTTGTTTGGATATGTTAATATGCAGAAACAAACCCGAAAACGTTACACGTGCAATGCACGTAGTGCGTATAATGCAATACCGTATTAGATTAGCTGGGGCTTCTATATTTCTATTCGAGGGAAAAATTTTGATTGGTTGACGGTCTGAATGTCTAGAAAAATAGTAAATCTCAGATCTAAACAAAGAACTCACACGAAATTCTAGTAATTCTGTTTATTAACACACATAGTCAACTCGTCTGGCAAAGTTTTTAAAAATCAACACTAAAATATTTGACTAGCGCAAAATTAACGCCAACACCGATAATATTTTCAACAGTGTAAAATATAAAACAATCTTATGTATGCACCAATTGTAAGTGGGCAAAGTAAATGTGTGTGGTCAAGGAGAAATTGGTAATTAAAATTAATGATGAGAAAGCACAGCATCAATATAAATTATTAATTATTAATTAAATATTGCTTGTTTTCGAAAACTCTAAAGAAAACTTTGTAATTGCGCACATTGTTTAACTATAACTCAAACAACTGTTAATAAAATAAGTCTTGTTATTAGCACTTTTTCTGTGTGGGTAAATACTTACTGTAACAGTTCTAATTATCTTTTCGGCAATATATTCACTTATATCAACTTTTTCCATCCACACCCAAAATAGACATACAACAATATAATAGAAAACAGAACACCGAATTTATTTTTATTTAAAGCAGAAAAATATGTTTCAAATAACAATTTTAATGTGCTGTGATTCCTGGTAAACTTAAACAAAAATCAAGGAAGATTTACATACGTAAAGATTATGAACTTAAAATTGTAGCGTGTGTAACATTTATATATGCATACAGGTGCATATTTACATATACGCTAATCACATAGCAAATTCGACTTTATCTTCTACTCTGTAAATCGAAATTGTTTGAGCCAACAAAGCCAATCATGTAAGGGACAGCTGCGTTAGATGCGTCGTTATTGACGAATTATTTTATTTAGTATGGTTCTATTATCATATATGATATTAAATACAATTCGTTACATACATAAAACTATTTATTTCGCATGACGTCAGTACAATTACTGATAAAGCGGTACTAGTTATATTATGGTGTTATTTAAATCATCATTGATTAGAATGGATTCAACCCTTAGGTAATTTATCATCGAATACCTTATACTGAATAAGTTTTATGGCTTTCATGTAATCAACCACATATCAGATCTTATTTCTGTTATGTTTTCTTAAGGGATTTAGCAAACTCAACAAGTTCACTCACTAAACAATAAATAATGTTCAATTAACAAAGTTAGTGTCATTAAGAAATAAGGATTGGTCTAACCAAAATTGCAGTTAATTCAATGCAATTATAACTTAAAGTTACCCTTTCCCAAGCTTTTCCAAAACACGTACTTGATCTAATCATTATCGCAATGTTTCCTCCTCGCATAATAACGAACACATTGCATGAATACAGAAATTGCCATAAGCATGGCAATTCTTCCTTTTCACTGTAGTAACAACACATATTTAGCACAACTTGAATGCATGGTAGGTAGCCACGACCATATTTATCTATTTACTATTTACCAAGAAAATATCTTATAGGAACTATGATCACCAGAACAGAAAATATTGTTGCTAGAAAGAATAAAGTTAGGCACCATGAGAGATAACTATTCCTAGCTTTGACCATATAGTCAACAAACTAACTTGTTCTTTCAACAGTTTTAACAACAATAGAAGATAAATTTCCTTCTTCTTTTGCCTATTACTTTTCTTCGTAGACATATTAAACTACAATATACTACAATATTTTAAATCTTAAACACCTTCACCAAATTGCTAAATACAACATGGTAATTGCTAGTAATTTTTTCACTAAAACAAAAGATAAAACTCTAGTCCTAAATACCAAAGATGTTATAATAGCATTGTTCGTAGTGCATTCAAACTAATAACGAACCAGTCATTTCTGTTAGGCCATTTCGGTCATGCCGAAGATTATATTTTGGCAAAAATTTTTTGTTACTGCTTAAACGAAGTGTCTATTAAGAGATACTGTCAGGGATTGCCTCTGCGATCAATCCTTATGGTAACTGTCAAGATTGATATGTCAGTCTTGGCCGACGGTAAAAATTAAATTGTCAGACAATTCACTACCTCCCTATGTTCAAAACTTCAAGCATAATTTTTACCATGGTACGGCAATTCTTGAATTAGAACTGAACTATGAAAAAACGGTATAAATAATTATTACAATTCAATTGATTTGAAAACTGGCACCCATCAAATTAGAAGTAGCATTGCATTATATTAAATTCTGTATTATATATATGTTACATACAACAAAAGTATTTCAAAAAGGAGTACGCCACACATAGTCGATTGTCTAGGTCTTTAATGCAAAAATGAATATCGATCATATTTCTAGACAAAAATAGATCTATAAACTACATAACTTAAACTAAAAATACTGCTACTGATGTAAATAATAGGAGATAAAATAATATAATACAGACAAAATGGTATTGGAATTGGAATTAGGCCAAACAATTTCATTGGGGAGACTCCTGTGTTTGGCTTTGAATACAGATAAAGATAAATTATGGTAACTAACAATAAGAAGAACAAAATTTATGATACACGCAATTTCATAAGAGAAGGAGAAGCTTCTATTAAATATCTCAGCGTAGTGTTGTTGTCTAAATAAATTAATCTAATATCTTGATTTTCGCATATTTACCCTCAACTTCAAACGAATCTTACCTGTGATTCTGCCAATGTGGTTTATTTTTAATAAATTGTAATTGGTATTTGATTTACCGATTATCAGGTAGTTTAATCATTTTTCACTTGTTGATTCACAATAATCATAATTCAAATAGATCTACAAATTTGAGAATTACTTACATAGATATAGAGCCTGTTCTTAATTGTTGCAGTCTATGATACACGATGATTTTGTAAGTTCCAGATGAGGCTATACATTTTTATTGTTACCGTTATAAGGAACAATTTATAGTAGTAACATGTTCTTGCTTCTAATATTTGCTTTCGTGGTTTTGGAGATTTTTTTTAAATATGAATATATACGTGCATATATGAATATAAACAAACATAAATCCTTTAACAGTATTATATTTGACGTTTCCCATTTATATACAAAAACTTTTTCATCACTAATTAACTTAAAAACAAGTTTTTCTCTAGTGAAATTTCAAATTATGTTCATCACCCATGAATCCGAAAATTAAATTTAAATGAAAATTTATTTTATTTTAATTACATTATGTTAATTAATTTAATTGTTTAAGATTTCAAATGAAAAACCTTGATTTTGCCTTAAATTTATGGCACATTTTGTTTTCTAATTTAATATAATTTTTAGTATTATATACCACGGAAACATAAATACTACAAGGAAGAGGTAACGGAATAGAAAATAAATCAAAGTAACCTGTTCCAACATATGTATGTATAAAATCAGTCACCTGTGAGATAAACGTAGTTTTGTTAAATGTTATGTGATCCTGAATATGTTAATGTTTGTGTTCTACAAATGGTGTATAATAACTTTCAATATTTTTTTCTTGTAAAAAAAGAAATTCTTAGCTAATTCATAAATATTTATGTACTGTTTAATGCTAAAATAATATATTCATGTATTCATAATTTAATGTGATAGTATCTATAACCTAAAATTGTTATTTCTTTGTTCTCATTTAATTTTTTGTTTTTTGTATTTCAGGAATGATAATTTCGACAGTTGATATCATATAAAATAAAATTTATTTCTTGATTTATAAATGCAGAAAAAAAGTTGTTTATTTAGCACCTAGAAACAAGTCATTTGAAATACCATTTATTTCTTGTGTCAATACTTGATAAATAAGTTGGATTATTGGCTGCTTATAAAATTTATTTGCCGTTTCTATCGGGTGTGGTTAATGAATATCTTTTATAAAATAGTAAGCACAAAAGATCACAAAACTTAAAAAAATGTCTACCATAGTATGCCAAAAAGTTATTATTGCATAAAATCTAGATCGCGTTAGCTAGGAACTTTATATAAAACAAGTGCTGGAGAGAGAAAAAAAGAGCTAAGATGAAAATGTCTTGAGGTGGCCCCAGGGGGTCGTTCCGACGGCGAACGACAATGCGTCTTTTGAACGACTTCCCGGCGTTGTAACTCCATGAATACATTTTCTTTGTGTTCGCTCTCTCCCCGGCTCTATGCGGGACTCCGGGCGATGGGAACTGTTTTACATGCATTGAATTTCGTAATTTAAATACGACCCAATTTAAACATGGCGAATTTAATTATCGCGCTCTATCCCTTGCACACTTTAACGATACGATTCGTGAGGACACGCAGCTAGCGGGACGCGAGTTATTTTTAAATTTGAAGTGAAAACAATTATTTCTTTTTCTCATAATTATCAAAGTTCAAACCAGGAAATGTAGAATTACGGAATGTATTTTAAATATCAAACTTTCATTTGTTGAGGCCTCGTTTTAAGATTTCACTTCAGAATTCTCTAGGAATACTATTAATGTTAGATTTCTAAATACAAGTTTGGACAATGAAACCAGAAATTACAACTGTATCTTTAAGTATGCCAATTTAAATATACTTGGAATAATTTCAAAATGATAAGTTCTAGAGGAGGTTAACAGCATTTTCAGGCAAATAACTATGTCCAGCAAGTTTGCCTATATTGCTGTGTGACCTTTATCAAACATATAAAATATATATGTCAGATTTTACTTAATATTTTTGTTTTGCAATTTGTATTTTTCTTATTTTCAATAGGGTATTATATAAAATTTCATACTTATTATTTATTAATTTCTTTCACATTCCAGTAACGCGTTGACATTATGTCAAAATTTGTTCCTCATACTACACTCAGGAGAGTACCTACATTGAGCTAAATAAAATTTAGTACATTTAATAATAGTGAACAAAAATTTTCTATTTCACAAAAGAAAAAACCTAGTATTTCTTGTTGCTACATAAAATTTCTATGGTTGTGATGATACTAACAAGGGTTCAAACGTTTGGATTCTTGAAATCCGTTGAAACGTATCACACTAAAAATATTTTTTTGTTAATAAAATATTCAACAAAAGAATTACAAAATAATTTAGTTATGGTAAACTACTCTGCTACAATTGAAAGCTTTTGAGAAATGCATGTAATTACATATAAATTACTTGCATCCCCAATACAAACGATCTACAGAACATATTCTCTTTCATTAGAACGTTTTATGTTACCGTTATTTTTGGTTATAACTGTGAAATTTTAGCTTTCATTTTTCAACTCAAACCGCTCAGTACTTATTTGGGAATTAAATCATCATTTTACAAAGCCTCGGAATCAAATTATGGTAAAGGTACCTTACATAATTCTGAGCAAAATACCATAATGAGGCGTAGTCCGGAAATCACTCATTTTAAGAGATACGGGCTTTGATAAGAACATTACTGTTATTTCGGGAAAATAGATAGTCAGCTTAATGAGGGAAAAAACCGTGTACTTTAGATAGAAAGTGCACTAAAAATTGAACAAACGATATATTTGAAGGAAGAGTTAACACAATGGTTTTATCCAGATCCGTATTACAGGATATTGTGTGAGCACTATGAAAAAAAATTAAAACGGACTTATTACCTCTACGACAGAGATTAAATTAACAAAACAGATTTTGTTAACTAAATATTGTTGAGCTAAATTATAGTTAATCTAAAAAGACACACTTAGTGAAAGTAATTATATTATTTTGTCGTTTTTATCTTATTCATTTAACACACCCACAGATGCTAAAATATAAGTGTTAGGCTAAAATTGTAATTTTTATAATTTAATGCAATTGCGATATAAAAATTACTTTTTTCAAATCTGGTCTCTAGTCTCTACTTATCTACTACACGTGTCTTATTCGAAAGATCATTATAATAGTGTTCCATTCATACAGCAGCAAATGCGTTACAGAACTTGTAAAGATGGCGCTTCTTTTATATTTCACACCAATAATGATGTATATTTGTCACAAAAAGTACCGCAATGACATTACAAAATGATGAGGTGGTGTATTAAAGTTTTAGTTACATCTGCGATCATTGAAACTGTGATGGTTAGCGTATAATTGCAGTGAGAATATCTGACTTAGAGATATTTAATAATTGATATTATGAATATGAACATTTACTTAACGCAACTAAAATAGCTATCTTGGAATAACAGAAAACATTTGTGAGTTTACCACTTGTCGTTTTCTGAACGTAGTGATCCTTTCGTATTTTTGTAACATAATTTAGTGTTCAGCGGACACGTTTCATAGCAATACTATTTTATGGATTGAAATATTTGTATGTCAAAGAAAATTAGTACGTAATATGCTTAATTTAAAAATCAACCAATCCTGCAGGGGTTTCTTTAAAAAATATATTCACGATAATTGGAATATATATCTTAGAAATCCTTATATGATTTGTTTATCCTAGAAATTATCTCCTTCTTTTTTAAAAAATAAACACATATTGCAAGACTTCACTTTAACATGCATATAACTACGGTACTCGAGACACAAGGATCGGTACTGTGCTCAAAACATAGATTAACACTAAGTGAAAATGGCCCTACTTACATGGCATTGAAGTTTTTTAATAAGTTACCAAGCTATATCAAAGAAATATGTAGTTTGAGCTTGTTTAAGCAAGCGTGCAACCAATTACTCATTCAAATATAGAACCTTACTCTTTGCAGGAGTATTTTGCACACATTTAATAATGTTTATCAAATTAATTACTCGGTTTACTGTTATTGTATTTATAATTATTTATTTTTCTTATCTTTCTTATTTTGAATTTGATTATTTAATTAATGTAACTAATTTAACGTTTGCTTTGTTTCCTTTTCTACTTTTTTGTCTGAATTTTTCTTTTATAATCAACAAAGCAATAAATTATTCTATTAATTCCTATTCTATTCATATTCATGTAGCTTCACCTCTTTGGCAAAGAAGATGTAAAGTTGCCAATTATTGATATGACCGATATTACGATCATGGGCCAATAAATCATATACTATCGTAAACTGCGAAAAATCTGAGTATGTTAATGGACACCAAATTAATGTTTCTGAGAAAAGGCACAAAGCATTCTGTGGCGACAGTATTACTCTCTCAACATTGCAATTATGCGATACTCTGAGACACAATATGCGTGCCTTTAGCTTTGGTGTTCGGGGTTAGCAAATAAAGGCTAATAGGATAACAACTATTATAATCTAATGAAAAACACAAAAAAAACTAATGATAATTTTTAAAGATTTTTCTCATCAAAATATCCTCCCTTGTGATTATTTTTTTTAGGATGTCGGACTGATAGGAATACTGATCCATGCTTGTGGCAGAACGTTCCAGAGTTCTTCTTGTGAAATAGTGCAAACAATTCTCACGCTTTTGCAACAATTCTCACAGCAGCTCATTAGTGTTGAAGGCGGTGGCCACACCATATAATCTGCAAAATATTTGCGTGATTTTGTTTACTCAAATACTACTTGCATATTTGGGCTGTGTGCTCTGGATCGTTGTCATGCGTAAAAATGAAATTCTCGGCAATTAGTCACAGCTTAGAAGGAATAGGAAGACATGAACTTTCAATATTTCGGCGTAGTTTTCTTTTCGTATTCCCCCCTCGATTCGGTACAATATTCTTGTTCTCAAGTAGAGAAAGCAACCTCAAACTGTAACTGAACCCCGACAGGGTTTAATCGTTGGTACAACGCATTCAGGAAACAATCTTTTATTAGCGGACTGTCCCACAAACACTCTCCTACTTTGACCAAACACTTTGAGTATCAATTAATTCGCCTCCTAACCACACATTTCTGCCACTGCTGAATTCGCTGGCCATTTCTGGTGTCATTATTCTGCAATTTCGATAACGTTCCAGTGGCAGAAAACGATCATCAGCGGAGGTGGTGATTTGTGACGGACCTGTACAGTCAGATCTTCCAAAGCACCAGTTTCTTGATATCGACGAATAGTGTATTTTACTATCCACGCCGGTTGATTCTGTCTTTCACCGATTTGCCTACTGGCATAACCTTCTTTGTGTAAAGTTATTATGCTAGAACGTTTAGTAACACCTATCGATTTGCCACGGGACATTTCGCGTACTTCTATTCATTTATTGCACGACTTGTCACAATGACATTCAAAGAGAAACTAAAATCCCAATAAAGCAAATGACCAAATATGGTACCATGAACTACTTAAAAGGAGAGTGAGGGAGGATGCCATCAAATCTTTTCCAGCTTAGTCGCATTGATAAGACGTATCTAATAAACAAATTAAGATAATCTAGCGCAAATGCAATTTTGTGATCTGGGCCTAAACGTTTATTTAAGTTGGAGGTGTCATTAGAACGAATACACACAAAAGATTATCATAATTGAATGCAATAAAACTTATTACATTAAGATATTTGTAAAACTTTCTCCCTTGGCCAATCTTTCCTGGATGGTAGTGTAATATTAGTTATTTATTAAAGTTCACTTGCCCTTATAACCTTTTCCTTAAATTATTGAAATTATGTGTATTACTGAATATTATTAATTTATACCCTTTTTTTGGCCAATAAATGTTTTGTTATTATTATTATTATTATGAATAGAACCCTCCACGGATATTGCTCTTCCAACCAATCCGTATCTACACGGGTATTATATTTTTGATATAATAATAATAATAATAATAATAATAATAATAATAATAATAATAATAATAATTGTCAATATTATAAATACAATAAAACCAGAAACACAAAAATAAGTATTAAAAAAAACATATAAATGTAGAAAACAAAAGACAACAGTAAAAGCAGAACCATTACCCGTCATGTCAAGTACTCATCAACACTATAAAATGAATGCTTATGAATATAGGCTTTCAATAGCTGTTTAAACGAATTAAAAGTACTAACCATCTTTATATGTCTTGGCAGCGCATTGAAGTAAACAGCACACCTGTAATAAGGGCCCCGCTCAAACAAAGTTGTTCTGTGAATCGGCACACTGACATGACTCTGAGAACGAGTTCTCATGTTGCTATATACATCGGCGTTTTTAATAAAGTAATTTTCGTTGCGCTTATAAAATATTAATAATTCATGATAAATAGAGTGACCACAAAGGCAAAATCTTCAACTGCTTGAATATAGGACGACATGAGGTCTTGAGGACGCAGCCACCATACACCGCAAAATCTTTTTTTGATATATAAAAAGCTTGCTCGCACAACTAGCCGAACCCCAAAAAATGAGTCCATATCTTCATCGAGACTCCACGTACGAAAAATAAAACATTCGCAAAGTGCCAACATCTACGGTGCTTCTCAAATTCCTAACTCCATAATACGCTGAGGCACAGTTTACTTAGAAGTGAGGTACAAATGTTCTCAAATTTGAGAACACAATCCACAGTTCAATCCCAGGAACCCAACACTACCGTCAGTGGAAATTGACTTGCCATTATGCTTGATGTAGCAACTACTACTTATACTGGAGCTAGCACGAAACTGTACCATGCTTGTTTTTGTCGCATTATGTGTAATACTTCTTTAGAAAAAAAAGTAGATGGTACATTGTAAATAATCCCAAACAATTTCTATCTTTTGAAGTAGGAGAGTATCTAGAAAGGCTAAAAATCGCATGTGTGATACCATAGCACAAAAACATTCAAAGTCAAATATAGCTAACTATCGTCTTCTAACAATCGGAACGAGTCTTTGAATACGCCATGCTTGATAGATTATTGACACATTTCAACATACACAACCTTTTGAAAAACCAGCAACACTGCTACCGAGTAAATCATTCTGCCATAATCGCGATGCATGCACCTTATGAATACGTAGTAAGAAACCTTGATTCGGGCGTACTTACTATCGGGATATTTTATGATTTAGGTCGCACCTTCGATTTGTTGAAATACAATGTAATAACGGTAAATTTGTTAATAGAGTAAAATCTCTTGTGTTGCCAGTGGAAAGAGGTGTACACCAAGGTGGTGTTTTGGGTCCTCTAGTCTTTCTTCTCTTTATGAAGAGAAGCCAGAAAATCCGCAATACCTTTTATGAAAGGTATTGCGGATTTTCTGGCTGATTATAACATAACTATGTATGCCGATGACATTAGTGGCTTAGTATGTACATCTACCACTCACCAAACAAAAAATCGATCAAATCTGTTGTTGTATGATATGGCTACATGGTTTTCTAGCAACAAGTTATATTTAAATAACGAAAAAAGGAATTACATTATTTTTCATACAAGTATAAATATGATTTACACATTGAAGTACAAAATGAGGATATAAATCGTGTCCGTAAAATATTTTTTTTAGGTTTGTATATGGACGAAATACTCTCTTGAAACTTACAATGTGAAAAACAACAGCAAATATATTGAATAGCTACTGTTATCAGATACATAATTTAAAAACTACAATTGAATTTAGTGTTCTACTTTAGGGAGGCATCACAGTTTGGGGAGCATCATCTGCTAGCAGGACAGTATTTTTGGCTCAGAAGCGCCTAATCGGATGTATGGCTAGGTTTGACTGCATAGAATCTTGCAGGTCTTATTTCAAAAGATGAAATATTCTACCTATGCCTGCTATACACATATACGAACTCTTAAATTACGTTTATGCGAATAGAGGTACTTTTCAACGCAATGAGCAATTTCATACACATAACACTAGGTCAAAGCAACATTTTCGTGTCCCTAAACATTCTCTGAATATTACTAAAAAATCCTGTAATGTTTTGGGTTTGATACTCTTTAATGCTTTGCCACAAAAGTGTCAAAATATAATATCGGAGAACGTCTTTAAACGGACCATTAAAAGCTTTTTACTGTCATCATGTATTTATTCCATCGAGGAATACTTTAAGTTATGTACTACCGTGTAGTCACTCCAAGCAAAGCACAAATACGAACTACTTTCATCTGTGCACCTGTCACGATACGGCCAATATCACGGGGTTTTTTAATAAATAAAGATAAAGTTTAATCTATAGTCTTATTGTTTATGTATAGTGTTAGTTAGCTCTTTGCGTGCATTTCTTAACTAAACAAGATAATATATCAAAATTACCTAATCATAATAATTTTGCCGACTAGGTGAAAAATTCACAGGTCAATTGAAACAAATTATTTAGAACGCTAACAATAGATATTTTATTTTGGTGCAACACATCGAATATCCTTTCAATTGATTTCAATTGCACAAAATTGGAAATTAGAATAATATTATTTCCTTATTTATAGAGCTTTCCTTCTTATCCTTGTTTCTCAAGTTTTAAAAAAGCTAGGATTTTAATTTTACATATGGTTTTGAAAGTTTGTAATTTTTATCCGATTTCCTAGCATATACGAAAACTAAAAATAACCCAAAATAATTTATTCCATCCTTTCTCGAGCATAGTATTGGCTTTCTATAATCATCTCCGTGCAAACGCCAAACATTTCGACTACTGAAATTTTAATGTCTTCCACTTTACCAACGTCAACATGGACATGACAAATCACCGTCTTCCCCAAAACTAATTAAAGCATTCCTAAATTTAAAGATTGCGCTTCGTTCTTGCTCGAGTTTAAATTAATTTCCTTCTGGCACCGTCACCGCGTGTCGACAGAGATATGCCCTCGCCGCTTACGTTTCTATTCGCCTCCGTACCGCCACTAACAACATCTTACATCTTAGTCTGTACACCGTTGGATTTCGTAACGCAAGAAGGAAAACCGGCTTCGCGAGTTCTTGAGGCATTCTCATTCTCCCCACGCCCTTCCTTTCCATCCTAATAAAAACCACCCGTTATCCCCGCATCGCCCATCGAACACCCCACGCGGCTTCATCCAAGTCGGCCATTTCATCTCCCTCACACCATAACGTCGCACAGAATGTGAGCGCGATATACCGACGCGGGCAGCCGAAGTATTCACAATCTAAACGAAAAAACCCAGTTATGCGCTACTGAAAATCCAATAAAAGCGTTTTCTATCCGGAAGATTTTTTGCTAAACGTTAGCTGCGTCCTTCCTCGCTCGCCGCGTCGCGTAACGAGCCGAAAAAGGAAAGCGCTACGTTTTCGTCACGAACTCCCAAAAACCGTAAAACATATACAATGATGTGCTCATGCGCCATTTTATATAAGATCATGATACAATAAAAATAAGCGCAAAAAATCCGGAATGCTTCTTTTATGGATCGTAAAAAATTAAAATGCTCCTCGAGTACCACTTGAGTGTATCGTTACGGTTGTTATAATTAGCGGATTTTTATTAAAATTTACTTAAAGGCGTGGCATGATTTAGCCCGTTGTGTTTTCTGTTTTATTGTTTGTTCTTTCGGCGAATGGCGTCGGAAGATATAGACCGCCCCGGTTCCCTTTATAAAAATAACATTTTCTTCATGCCTTAGTTTCGTCGGCGTTTTTAGGCGATAAGAAAATTACAAAGCGAATTTTATCGTTTTAATTACTTGAAACAATTATGTGTGAGTGGCTATGCACGCACTTAGACCTGGACAATTAATTCCAAAGAATAAATTTTTTTTAATGGGAGTAGAACTGGAGCGTTTACCGTAAACTGAATAGAAATTATCTCACTGCAAACATATTATGTATTTACTTACGGATATCGTTGCAGATGGAAAATACTTTAGGTGGAACAAATGGTACAGTGTGGTGTGTTTGGCATTATAAAATTGTTCTAGCTTTATCTAGCATTTTTCTCTTTTTTGACCCAGTGTATTACTTTAATAAGTCTTCGATAAATTGGAGGGATTGCCAGATAGACGCGGCTAACTGAAAAAGTGGCAAATTTATAGAAGAGCGCTTACAGTGAATTGCATATGCAGCGTGTTCCCAGATTGAGTTCATTGTAGGTATATATATTAATTAACGTTATAGACCTTAGATGTCCTTAGCTTCTACTTTCCTAACTATTTGGTTCCACATTTGCCGGTCTTTCACTGTTTCTTTCCACTTATGTATTCCTATCGCACATATGTTCGCATTCACTTTCTCAAACCACCCTTTCCTAGATTTTACTCTTTTCTTTTTCACGACTTCCCCTTCATATAATACTTTTTTAAAGGGTTCTTTGTAGAAGCAGTCGGATGATATGCTCTAACCACCCAGTCATTTTGTGCTGACTTCTTTTGCGTCATTCTAACTTTCCTACACAGGTTCATTAGTGTAAGATTGGTGAAAGATATTTTTTTCAAACCAAACTACGTACTAAGATTTTTCGCTTACTCTCGGATTTTATAAAACAAACTTAAATACGTGTATATTATTAGACCTAACTCTGATTTGTGAAAAAATGAAGACATGTATATATTAGTTCTAGGTGTCTTTAAGGTTCATGACTATTTTAATACTCGGTTTCCTCAATTTTCTTCACAATTTTTCTCCATCGAGTTTTATTCCATGATGCCCTTTTCCAGTCCATTACCCCCAAAGTTCTTCATTCTGTTGTCAGTGCATTTAGCCATTACTTCTTCGGTTTACCCGTTTTTGCCGTTTCTCATGCTGAGCTATGTTGCCGTATCCGTATAGCTTTCTTATTTCATGATTTTTTTCTCAAAGCGCCATCGTCCATCTTCATTCTCAAAAATATACTTTAATGTTCTCTCCCACACCGCTATCTTAATTTCGTTCTGTTTCGTTAACACTCATGTGTCCTAATTTTGACTCTTCATTGACCCTCTTGCATTGTTTCCCTTGTTTAATCTTTTTTTCTACCTCTTTGTTCTCTTCATTGCTATCGTTACGGCCAAGTACTCAAAGTGACTTGCTGTCTCAAAATTATAGCTTCTTTTCCCGTTTCATATTTACTATATCCTTGTTCATCTGTTGTTCCTTGTTTCATTATTAGATGCTTTGTTTTATTCTCATAACTGTGCCTGCTTTTCTTATAAAATGTAAAGTTTTTATTTTATCTAAATATGTAGTTATATAAAATGCGAATGGTGGCCCGTTTGTTCGCCCGCTTTCTCCGATTTTATCCCCAAGAAAAATTTGCACAACTCTATTAATATGACTTATGTTTTATAAATACATACTAAATTACAATAATACGATTGATCTGGTTTATGTATATTACATTATTTGAGGCCCGCGTCGCAATACGTATCTGCTCCGCCGGACAATTGCCCAATTCTACTCATTACTTTTTAGTCCACATAACGTTACCGTCTTTTCGATTTTGCTAAGTATTCCTTCTTATTCTTTTTTTTGACCTGGTTATTGGTCTTATGTCGCGTCGTTTACTTAGGCTATTGTGGCCTAAAGGTACCAACTTTGAATCCTCGGTTGAATTCTCCTACTAAATCATTATAGTAAGCTCAGCTTATTTCTAATGATTCTCTCTAAAACTTGTATGCGACATTAACCAATGAGATTTCTCTGTAGTTTCCACAGTTGCCTTTAGGATCTTTCTACGAAATTGGGTATATCAGAGCGTTTCTTCATTGCAGTGACATCCTTTCTTCGTGCCATATTCGTTTTATCAAGGTGCATTTCTTTTCTCTGGCATATAGCACACGTGGTCTTTGATCGTCTCGTAAGCTTTAATTCTGGCCGCCCTCGATAGATTTTCTTTGTTCTCAATATTCTTTGATAATGCTCCACTGCTTTACTCCCATTCAAAATTCTCTTATTTATTTCCTCTTCTTGTTTTTTTTTTTGTTTGAAGTTATTGTTACCCCTAGGCAAATGAATTGATTAACTTTCTAGATTGTAAAACTCTCTCCCTTCTATATTTGGCATATTGATTTTGATCTGCTACATTTGCTTTCATTTCTATTTATCTAGCTTTTGATTGTTTATGAGTAGCTTAGATGCGTTTACTTCGAATTCTTTGAAAGCATCTTCGAGTTCCTTTTTGAATTTTGTTATCAGATCTTCGTCTGCGGTTGCCACGCATTGTAGTTTGTGAGGATATATCGAATCTTGCTATCTTCCACTATTGCTTCCACTACGACAGTGATATTGTTTATTATCATCAAAGCACTTCTTATAATTTTTGATAGTCTGTACGTGTCTCTCAATAAGGCCATTAGCATACAGTGGTGAATATGTTTTATGCAGAATTCCCCATTCGTGCATGAATTTATAGAATGTGGTCCTTTATCTGAGTACATTATATCTGGCATTCTATATCTTATAAAGATATCTTTTAAATGGTTAATCAGAGCAATATTTATTGTGGTGATTCGTTGTATTCACTCCGGATATCGAGAGTACGAATCAATAAGTGCTAAATACATGCTTCTAACTGTAAATTGCTGCGAACAATTGCTAAATCTATTAAATTTTTACGCATTATATCTTTTATTATATTTATTTATTCCTTTTTTTGGAATTTCTAATAGTAATGGGTTGCTATGTGGCAATTTGCCATTTTACAGTAGTTAACTAGTGCTAAACAACTAAAACAGTCGTCGAACACAGAAACAATATCATTTGTATCTCGTTGTAACGCATAAGACTTATTTCAGTATGGCATGTAACGTAAGGTTTGGAAATATTTCTTTCTCAGGCCCGTGCCAACCCGGTGATGCAAATGGTGCACAGCACCAGGGCGGCACATAGAAAGGGGCGACAAAAAGAAGCAGCAAAGACACGGTACAATACAGTATCAAACACACGATAAATTTATTATAAACGGCGCGATAATCATGTAGGAGACCCAGTTGAAATCGACTATAATGCTTACAATTAATACACGTCGCAAGGGACACTTTTAATAAACAATAATTTTTAGTGTGTACGAAGCTAGATCATGGTATAAAAAAATGTATAGACATCCGTCGTTAAAAAAAAAAAACGCATGCATGCAAATAAATATCAAGACTAAAACAATAATACAAGCATGTATGTATATCTTAACGTCTTAACGATTTTTGATATCTAGCGATTTCCGCAGCACTAATATGTATGTATGTCTCCTAACTTATCATTGGTTTATTTAGTTATGTTCGTGCATTTCATTGTTATATTAAGCAATTCTTTATCAATTTAATTGTATAGTATGTTTTAGCTTTCAATGAATTGAATGAATAATATCTACTTGCTGTTCGTATACAACATACAATATTTGAAATGTCTAAAGTACCTATGCAAATTTAAAGCTACATGAGCCAGCAGCACTCGAGACAGTTTTAAAAATTATGTATTATGTTAAGAACCCTCTAGTTTACTTATGATAAGTTTTTAACCTAGTTAGTAAATCTTTAGATACATACATACATACATTTGCTCTGAAATACGATATTTTTTCGCAGTTAGTTATCTCTGTTTCCATTATGCATAGATACATATATGTATTAATCCGTTCGTGGGTAAAAAAATGTTTGTGTGGTATCGGATGGAATCCCTTTTATATGTCAAAAGAAAAAAATCTTAGATATATAAAACATACTACTCTTCTGATTTCGAACTTATTATCTGTAAGGGACTGAAACATGATACCCTTAAGAGAGATTAGGGAAGATCGGGGAAGAGACGCCAGTCTGCGTTCGACTATCGTCTAGGAATGCGACACTAATATATACATATGTTTCGGTTATTATATTCAGAGTAGTATATATATAGATATTATTTAAGAGTATTAAAGTGTATTAGTTCAAAAACAGTGTTTGACTTACAAAGTCAGAAGTGGGATAAGTTACACCCTAAATTAAGGTTTATTTAGTGCAAAAAAAAAACTTTTGTGTCAACAATAATGCCGCGCTCACGAAAAAGTGTCAAGAGTAAAAAAAAAAAAAAAAAAACGGCGTCATTCTCGCAGAAGTGAATCCACAACAAGTACGTCTAGTTCATCTAGTTCATCAAGTTCATCTAGTAACGAAGAATTAAGTACCAAACGAGAATTAAAACGGCTAAAACGACAAATTAAGATCTTAGAACAAAGACCGGCCTGACCAGCAACACACATAGGAGACGAATTGCTGATCCCTATTTTCGACCCTTAGGGCCGGTTCTACAATGAGATGATTTATGTATTAGTGGAAGATTGGGTAAAGAGAGTGCCAAATGTGGCGGAGCGTTACCAGTGGGATGACGATACGGTGATATGGCTTATCTCAAGTAGGCTGCGAGGTAACGCAAGGCAGTGGTACGACGAACAAAGAAAATATGATGCGTCGTGGGATGAAATCAGGCGATGTATGCTGCTACAATTTCGTAAGTCCATTCCATTTTCTAAATTATTGAAGGTTGCCGCAAATTATGAAACTGAGCCAGGTCAGAACTTGGGTGATTATTGTTTTAAAAAGCTGTCGAAATTACGCGTTTTGAATTTATCTATACCGGGTGAATGTTTAGTCGATGCGGCTATTGACGGTATTACAGATGAAAATTTAGCACGCACCGTACGTTCGGCACAACATACAGATCCGAACATACTTTATGCCTACTTAAATACTATGGGTAATATACCTGGCAAGAATATTGAATCCCGGACCGAGTAACCGATTCGATCATATTAGTAGATTTTCATAAAATTTCGAAAAGAAAAATAATGCCGTTAAAATTTCAAATCCTTCTGGTCATCGCTCTGAACATATGCGTAAGCTTGCATGCTTTACTTGTGGATTATTGACATATATAATACCGACCGAAATGTCACCAATATGTGTATTTTCGCGGCTTGGGTAGAGAATAAGAAAATTTAATGTTTACAAGATACAGGAGGTTCAAATAACCATCGCCAATGTACCTACTTCGTAGTTTTATGGGAGCAGACATTTTTTGTAACTGTATTACTAGGATACCAATTAGAAATTTGGAAGCGACCGCCATGGTTGACACGATAGTTGTGGCTGACGAATACCTATCTCATGATTTGATTGTGGGAAGAGATTCCATTGACCAGCGTCATATTGCACTGATTAAGCGCAACCAATTAGGGGCATCAAGGCAAGCAATATGTTGTTCGTATTTTAGTAAACAAACCACGCCAGATCATTACCATTTCTATGAACTTGAGACGATGGCTGTAGTTTTGGCGTTACGGTATTTTCGTGCATATCTCTTGGGTATTCAATTTACAGTGGTAACAGATTGCAATGCGTTGAGAGCGACATTCACAAAAAAAAAAAGATTTTGCCACGAATTGCAAGATGGTGGTTGGAAACAGAAGAATTTACATTTGAAGCTGAATACCGACCCGGTGTAAAAATGAGGCATGTGAATGCTCTGAGCAGAAACGCAGTGGAGTTAGAAAATTGCCAAGTAGATGTAACCGAGGTGATTGGATAGCAGTTGCGCAAATGCTAGAGGACCAATTAAACAAGATAATAAGTATCCCTAAGGAAACAGAAAGAAATAGAGACACTAAACAGTATTTTGACGAAAGTCGTCACAGGTAAGTTGCAAACGTTGCAAAGTAAGTTGACAAAAGTTGTTACAGATAAGCTGCAGAAGTTGCAGAACAAATTGACAAAAGTTGTCACAGGTAAGCTGCAAAAGTTGCAGAATAAATTGACGAAAGTCGTCACAGTTTCTTTCAGGATAAGTCGACAAAAGTTGTCGCAGATAAGCTGCAAACGTTGCAGAATAAGTTGACGAAAGTCGTCACAGTTTCTTTCAGGATAAGTCGACAAAAGTTGTCGCAGATAAGCTGCAAACGTTGCAGAATAAGTTGACGAAAGTCGTCACAGTTTCTTTCAGGATAAGTCGACAAAAGTTGTCGCAGATAAGCTGCAAACGTTGCAGAATAAGTTGACGAAAGTCGTCACAGTTTCTTTCAGGATAAGTCGACAAAAGTTGTCGCAATAAGCTGCAAACGTTGCAGAATAATTTGACGAAAGTCGTCACAGTTTCTTTCAGGATAAGTTGACAAAAGTTGTCACAAATAAGCTGCAAACGTGCAGAATAAGTTGACGAAAGTCGTCACAGTTTCTTTCAGGATAAGTTGACAAAAGTTGTCACAAATAAGCTGCAAACGTTGCAGAATAAGTTGACGAAAGTCGTCACAGTTTCTTTCAGGATAAGTTGACAAAAGTTGTCACAAATAAGCTGCAAACGTTGCAGAATAAGTTGACGAAAGTCGTCACAGTTTCTTTCAGGATAAGTTGACAAAGTTGTCACAAATAAGCTGCAAACGTTGCAGAATAAGTTGACGAAAGTCGTCACAGTTCTTCAGGATAAGTTGACAAAATGTCACAAATAAGCTGCAAACGTGCAGAATAAGTTGACGAAAGTCGTCACATTTCTTTCAGGATAAGTTGACAAAAGTTGTCACAAATAAGCTGCAAACGTTGCAGATATAGTTGACGAAAGTCGTCACAGTTTCTTTCAGGATAAGTTGACAAAAGTTGTCGCAGATAAGCTGCAACCGTTGCAGAATAAGTTGACGAAAGTCGTCACAGTTTCTTTCAGGATAAGTTGACAAAAGTTGTCACAAATAAGCTGCAAACGTTGCAGAATAAGTTGACGAAAGTCGTCACAGTTTTCTTTAGGATAAGTTGACAAAAGTTGTCACAAATAAGCTGCAAACGTTGCAGAATAAGTCGACAAAAGTTGTCGCAGATAAGCTGCAAAAGTTGCAGAATAAGTCGACAAAAGTTGTCGCAGTATAAGTTGCAAACGTTGCAAAATAAGTCGACAAAAGTTGTCGCAGATAAAGCTGCAAAGGTGCACAGAATAAGTCGACAAAAGTTGTCGCAAATAAGCTGCAAAAGTTGCAGAATAAGTCGACAAAATTGTCGCAGGATAAGCTGCAAACGTTGCAGAATAACGTTGACGAAATCGTCACAGTTTCTTTCGGATAAGTTGACAAAAGTTGTCACAAATAAGCTGCAAACGTTGCAGAATAAGTTGACGAAAGTCGTCACTGTTTCTTTCAGGATAAGTTGACAAAAGTTGTCACAGATAAGCTGCAAACGTTGCAGAATAAGTTGACGAAAGTCGTCACAGTTTCTTTCAGGATAAGTTGACAAAAGTTGTCACAAATAAGCTGCAAACGTGCAGAATAAGTTGACGAAAGTCGTCACAGTTTCTTTCAGGATAAGTTGACAAAAGTTTCACAGATAAGCTGCAAACGTTGCAGAATAAGTTGACGAAAGTCGTCACAGTTTCTTTCAGGATAAGTTGAACAAAAGTTGTCACAAATAAGCTGCAAACGTTGCAGAATAAGTTGACGAAAGTCGTCACAGTTTCTTTCAGGATAAGTTGACAAAAGTTGTCACAGATAAGCTGCAAACGTTGCAGAATAAGTTGACGAAAGTCGTCACAGTTTCTTTCAGGATAAGTCGACAAAAGTTGTCGCAGATAAGCTGCAAACGTTGCAGAATAAAGTTGACGAAAGTCGTCACAGTTTTCTTCAGGATAAGTTGACAAAAAGTTGTCACAAATAAGCTGCAAACGTTGCAGAATAAGTTGACGAAAGTCGTCACAGTTTCTTTTCAGGATAAGTTGACAAAAGTTGTCACAAATAAGCTGCAAACGTTGCAGATAAGTCGACGAAAAGTTGTCGCAGATAAGCTGCAAAAGTTGCAGAATAAGTCGACAAAAGTTGTCGCAGATAAGTTGCAAACGTTGCAAAATAAGTCGACAAAAGTTGTCGCAGATAAGCTGCAAAAGTTGCAGAATAAGTCGACAAAAGTTGTCGCAAATAAGCTGCAAAGTTGCAGAATAAGTCGACAAAAGTTTCGCAGATAAGCTGCAAACGTTGCAGAATAAGTTGACGAAAGTCGTCACAGTTTCTTTCAGGATAAGTTGACAAAAAGTTGTCACAAAATAAGCTGCAAACGTTGCAGAATAATTGACGAAATCGTCACAGTTTCTTTCAGGATAAGTGAACAAAAGGTTGTCACAGATAAGCTGCAAACGTTGCAGAATAAGTGACAAAAGTCGTCACAGTTTCTTTCAGGATAAGTCGACAAAAGTTGTCGCAAGATAAGCTGCAAACGTTGCCGAATAAGTTGACGAAAGTCGTCACAGTTTCTTTCAGGATAAGTGACAAAAGTTGTCACAAATAAGCTGCAAACGTTGCAGAATAAGTCGACAAAAGTTATGTCGCAGGAATAAGTTGCAAAACGTGCAAAAATAAGTCGACAAAAGTGTGTCGCAGATAAGCTGCAAAAGTTGCAGAATAAGTCGACAAAAGTTGTCGCAAATAAGCTGCAAAAGTTGCAGAATAAGTCGACAAAATTGTCGCAGATAATTGCAAACTTGCAAAATAAGTCGACAAAAGTTTGTCGCAGATTAAGCTGCAAAAGTTGCAGAATAAGGTCGACAAAAGTTGTTCGCAAATAAGCTGCAAAAGTTGCAGAATAAGTCGACAAAAGTTGTCGCAGATAAGCTGCAAACGTTGCAGAATAAGGTTGACGAAAGTCGTCACAGTTTCTTTCAGGATAAGTTTGACAAAAGTTGTCACAAATAAGCTGCAAACGTTGCAGAATAAGGTGAACGGAAAGTCGTCACAGTTTCTTTCAGGATAAGTTGACAAAAGTTGGTTCACAAATAAGCTTGCAAACGTTGCAGAATAAGTTGACGAAAGTCGTCACAGTTTTCTTTCAGGATAAGTTGACAAAAGTTGTCACAAATAAGCTGACAAAGTTGCAGAATAAGTGATCGAAAGTCGTCCACAGTTTTCTTTCAGGATAAGTTGACAAAAGTTGTCATAAATAAGCTGCAAACGTTGCAGAATAAGTTGACGAAAGTCGTCACAGTTTCTTTCAGGGATAAGTTTGACAAAAAGTTGTCACAAATTAAGCTGCAAACGTTAGCAGAATAACTTGACGAAAAGTCGTCACAGTTTCTTTCAGGATAAGTTGACAAAAGTTGTCACAAATAAGCTGCAAACGTGCAGAATAAGTTGACGAAAGTCGTCACAGTTTTCTTTCAGGATAAGTGTGACAAAAGTTGTCACAAATAAAGCTGCAAAACGTTGCCCAGAATAAGTTGACGAAAGTCGTCACAGTTTCTTTCAGGAATAAGTTGACAAAAGTTGGTCACAAATAAGCTGCAAAAGTTGCAGAATAAGTCGAACAAAAGTGTCGCAAGATAAGTTGCAAACCGTTGCAAAATAAGTCGACAAAAAGTTGTCGCAATAAGCTGCAAAAGTTGCAGAATAAGTCGACAAAAGTTGTCGTAAATAAGCTGCAAACGTTGCAGAATAAGTTGACGAAAGTCGTCACAGTTTCTTTCAGGATAAGTTGACAAAAGTTGTCACAAATAAGCTGCAAACGTTGCAGAATAAGTTGACGAAAGTCGTCACAGTTCTTTTCAGGATAAGTTGACAAAAGTTGTCACTAATAAGCTGCACAAAAGTTGCAGAATAAGTGACGAAAGATCCGTCACAGTTTTCTTTCAGGATAAGTTGACAAAAGTTGTTCACAAATAAGCTGCAAACGTTGCAGAATAAGTTGACGAAAGTCGTCACAGATTTCTGTTCAGGATAAGTTGACAAAAGTTGTCACAAATAAGCTGCAAACGTTGCAGAATATAGTTGACAAAAGTTTGTCGCAGATAAGTTGCAAACTTGCAAAATAAGTCGACAAAAAGTTGTCGCAGATAAAGCTGCAAAAGTTGCAGAATAAGTCGACGAAAAGTTGTCGCAAATAAGCTGCAAAAAGTTGCAGAATAAGTCGACAAAAGTTGTCGCAAAATGATAGCTTGACAAACGTTGCAAAATAAGTCGACAAAAGTTGTCGCAGATAAGCTGCAAACGTTGCAGAATAAGTCGACAAAAGTTGTCGCAATATAGCTGCAAAGGTGCAGAATAAGTTTGACGAAAGTCGTCACAGATTTCGTTCAGGATAAGTTGACCAAAAGTTGTCACAAATAAGTGCAAACGTTGCAGAATAAGTTGACGAAGTCGTCACAGTTTCTTTCAGGATTAAGTTGACAAAAGTTGTCACAAAATAAGCTGCAAACGTTGCAGAATAAGTGACGAAAGTCGTCACAGTTTCTTTTCTGGATAAGTGACAAAAGTTGTCACAGATAAGCTGCAAAAGTTGCAGAACAAATTGACGAAAGTCGTCACAGGTAAGCCACAGAATAAATTGACGAAAATTGTCTCAGTTGCAGATTGATTTGACGAAAGTTGTCACGCGTGGGCTGCCAAAGTTGCTGAAGGTAAGTTGAAGAAAAATCGTGACATTTGCACGCAAAAGTTTGCAGAGTAAGATAACGAAAGGCATCGCTCGCTGGACTGTAACAGTCGCAGGGTTATTGATTAAGGTCATCACACACATAAGCTATTGGTTAAGATTGCGAGTGACAAAAAGATACAAAAAAAATAAAGTATATATTTTTTTTTCTTTCAGCACGTACTTTTGGAATTCAGATCAATGTCGAAGTCTGTGACAGACAAATAGTCAGGAAGGCCGAATGTAAGGGACTGAAACATGATACCCTTAAGAGAGATTAGGGAAGATCGGGGAAGAGACGCCAGTCTGCGTTCGACTATGGTCTAGGAATGCGACACTAATATATAATATGTTTCGGTTATTATATTAGAGTATACTATATATGCAGATATTATTTAAAAATTTAAAGTGTTTAGTTCAGAAACAGTGTTTGACTTACAATAATTTGATACCAATGTGAATTGGATGTAAAGAACGATCATTATATTTAAAAAACTTCACTGGTAGATACATAAATACTAGTATATGGATGCATTTTATTGTAGTCTAGATTCATTAATTGTGAAAAATTATTTTACTTTTCTTATTCATAATAGCTGTGACAATTTGACAATAGTAAACTAATAAATTAAGGTTATATTGCAGTCGAGCGCGTTTGTTTTACCATGTTTAAATCAACTCTGAGACGCTCTCAAGTTACTCTGATGACGGTCAGTAAGATACTGCTCCAGCACACAAATAAACAAAGCTATTAAAAACAGCATACATGATGACGCGTTCGCGCTCTTTCTCTTGATTGGTTGAAAAGTTGCGATGTAACCTTGTATATACGGATGTTGACCCCAAAGGTTACCTCGTAACTTTTCAGCCGCTCAAGAGAAAGTAAATCAAATAAAAAATGTTTTGTGAATATAAGAAAACTATATACAGAGAGTACCTATACATTAAATTAGAACTAAGAAAAGTCGAAAAGTAAAGTAAAATGGTACATTACATGTAAAGAAAATAACGATTTATAGTAGGCTACATTTTAAATTTCAAATTTCCGCGCCTTTACACCAGTTGAAGTTAGCGATAGTACCGCTATACACGAGAGAAGCGAATATAACAATAGGAGAGAGGAGGAGAAGAAGGATTTCGTATATACGTTCGAACTAAAAACCCGCGTTTTGTTAAAATTTTGAATATAAAAGGGCCATCGAACTACAGATTATATATTATCAAACTAAATACTTATTCTTCTAATAAAACAAACATTTTCTGATTATTATAATAATCATAAACATAAGTAATTAAGTTAACAAAACAACTTATTAATTTAAAAAGTAAGAAAAATAAAAATTGGAAGTAAGATTAATGTTTGTTTTTTATCGGCAAATTTTCGTCCTTTTAGATTTAACTTTTCTCTTTTCAGTGATTTTTTTTGTTTTAAGTTTAAATATTTTATTCTTATAAGAAAAAAACCTAAATTTAGAAAATTGTTCAATTAATGTTTTTGTCAACAAGAACGAGCCTTGCAATATACTTTCAATTTCTTTTACTTATAGCAGAATACCTCAGAATTCTAATCTTCTAATGTAAACAAACACGAGAATTATCGCGAGGTGCGTCATCACAGCGTCACATGCATCCACCTCCCTTTTCCCCAGGCCACACAATTCGCCAATACTAGTAAATCACCGATACGGATTCTGTCGTTTCCGCATATGGATAAAACACAGAAATCTGTCTCTCACTATGACCGAGATTTTCAAATAATATACATTGACCGATAGAGTTGCGCCACTTCCCAGAGCAATATTTTATTTTTCCGAAAATGCATTACGTTGACTAACTAGATATACTTAAACAATGATAATAGCTACGATGGCTGCAAACTCTACTGAGAAAGCATATTGCGTGCTTGAATTTGCCAAGACGAACTCCGTAACTGTTGTCCAACGACATTTTCCAACACGTTTTGGAAAACCACCACCTACTATAGACAGTCGATCTACGATTGGTACAATAAATTTGCAACGACAGGGTGTTTATGTAAAGGCAAAAGTCCGGGAAGACCTCGTGCGTCAGAAGAAACAGTGGAACGTGTTCGTGCTGTTTACCAACGAAGTCCACATAAAAGTCAACAACACGTGCAAGTTTGGAACTACAAATTCCGAAACTAACTGTGTGGAAAATTTTACGTAAACGACTAAAACTGACGCCTTACAGATTGCAGTTGGTACAGCATATACGTGAAGATGACAAGCTTGAACGTCAAGATTTTTGCAATGAAATGCTGCAACGTAATGAAGATGAGTTTTTGCGAGCGGATAATTTTCAGTGACGAGTCAACGTTCGATATAAGTGGCAAGGTGAATAAACAGAACGTCCGAATATGGGGGACTGAACCTCCGAGAGTGTTGGTGGAGCATTTGCGTGATTCTCCAAAAGTGAATGTGTTCTGTGCTGTATCTCGCACAAAGGTGTATGGTCCTTTCTTTTTTGAAGAAAACACAGTAACGGAAGCTACATATCGTCAAATATTGATCAATTGGTTGATGCCTCAACTGCATGAGGACGGGGGGAACTTTATCTTCCAACAGGATGGAGCACCTCCTCACTGGCGGCGTGTCGTTAGAAATTATCTGGACGAAATGGGGATTCTATGGGGATTTGTGAAAGGCCTGGTTTACGTCCCTCCGCTTCCTAATGATTTAGATGAGTTAAAACGACACGCATCACGAGAGCTGTGGAAAGTGTCGATGCAGGTATGTTACACCGGGTTTGGAATGAAGTGGACTATCGCCCTTGATGTGTGCCGTGTGACAGGAGGAGCTCATATTGAGCACCTATGAGTTCCCAAAGTAAACGTTAAGAATCACTTTATAAAATAGTTTAAACGAATCCATAATAACGTTATTTGTATAAAAGGTAGGCGATGAAACTATTTTTCTTATGACATTACCAAACTGTCAAACACGTTGTATTAGTAGAATTTCTCATGAATCGAGTTGATTTGTTTAATGTTTTATAAGGAATATAATATAAGCAGAATGCGATTCTATTACAATATATTTATTTATCTTTACATATAAATGCTGGATCAAATACTATAATTATTAAATTTATTAATAATATGGAATATTAATAAAAAAAAAGCATCCCATTAGAAATAAAAATTCTAATAAAAGTTTTCAGTATTTAAGGAATGTTCTTCAGGTTTTGAATCCCTTTTCCTCAGATGGTTGAGCGTAATATTCTGACTTGGCTGGGAGTACGAAACCTCACTTCTTGTTGACATTTCATAACTCGTCGAACTCTTGAAGGCTTGCAAAACGTCATAGCTTCTTGAGTGCCTGGGCTTAATCTTGAGCTTGTTCTTCCACAATGTTGCCGTTGTCTTATCCAACGGACCGTTGAAAAGAAATAACACGAACCCTTGTAATGGAGCTAGTATGCAGAAAAGGTAAATCAATACTAGCATCGCCCAGCCGAAATTCAAGAATTGGGTTAGGATTCCGAAAATCCACGTGATGCCCAACATAAAAAACAACATCACTCCCAGACGTAGTTGTAGTTTTTGCACATTCGCCCCGTAATCTTTGGCCATGCTTCTGGAAACCGACACCATAATTGACGAGAAAACGCCAATATTGATCAAAATGATAGCAGAAGCTGGTAGAATTAGAAAAAAATATAATGTATAACCTTTTGCGTAGCAGAAATTCAAATTTCCCGACGTATAGCTGTCTGGGAAGATCGACACAGCTAGAATCACTGGAATTACGGGCAGAACCCAACCAATTATCATGTAGGTTTTCGTGCGGGATTTTGCTTGAAGGTTTTTGATAATTTTGACGAATTTGAGATACTGCAATCGAGTTATGATTAGAATCCAAATGAATTTAGACAAGATAATATAATGTAGCAGTGCCCCAATGGCCATGCAAGCACTGCTTTCTTTTAAAAGATCCAGATCGGCAACGAATAAAACTGTTATTTCCATAAGCAGAACAAGGGCTAATTGAATCAAATTTAGGCGTTTTTTTTTGTACCAACCCTTAAAGATTAAAGCACTGAGTAGCATAATCAAAATCCCTATCAATGACAATCCACATCCGATCAAGGTTATTACGGACAAAATTAACTCGTGTTTTGCCAGTGGATTAATTCGCATGTCATCCTTGCCATGAATTATATTTTCTCTCAATACTAATAGGGCAAAATGTGTGATGTGGTCGAAAGTGCATTGGAACAATGTTCATGTTCATACTGCCCTAAAAGTTCTCCTCCTAAAGTTGACCATTCCCCGAGTTTTTGCCCGCCGTAATCCCAGAAGGCGCAATTTGGATTCGCGAAGTTCAGAACTAGTCTGAATAGGATATTTATCGGTGTCTCTACATTACTGGCGAGTCCCGAAATCCTAACGTTAATAACTCGACTTCCAGCCCGATCGATTTTCGTTTGATACGTCATTAAATAACCCGTCGTTATAGAAAACCGTATTGATAATTTTAATTTTTTCCTTTTCTTGTGCGGTTAGATTATTGGTGATGTTTCTAATGAAATCACTTGGTACGTATACCGCTAAATCTAGATTTTCCAAAGGTAAATCTTTAAACGTTTGGTCGAATTTGATATCGAGGATTTTATATTGGCGAAAATCATTGCCATTTCTGTACAAGGCCAAACCGATTCTGTTGCTGATGAAAGGGCAGGTGATCTGTGTGAGAAGGTTAGACTGGATTGTTGTTGATGAATTCGTTATATCTTCAGCAATGTTCAGGACGAAATTTTCGATCGAATCCAAGGTCTTATCGGTGGAATTTAATTGTTTCTGTGACTCTCTGAGTATGGTGGAATTAATCCTCATAGCATTACTGATTCCCATCAGGAAATCATCTTCGAGAGCACTCACATTTTTAATGTTAGATATAGTTTTTAAACCATCAGAAAGTAAATTAACATCCACAGGAGTGAATTCTGTAAAATCACTAGTTACTGCAATGATATCCGTGAATACTTCAGTTATATTTTCCATTCTCGTGAGGTCATACAACTTGGATGTTTTATCTGGGATTTCTATTGCATCAGAACAAACACCAGATGGTTCCGACCAAACTGCTCCTGTGTAAATATCGCCTTCACATCTCCTGGTTACGGGCATTCCGTTATTGTCCAAACATAATTCCTGGGGAGTTGTCCAAGTTCCATTTCGAGCGGTATTCCAATGCAATTTGATTCCGTTTGTCATTGTAATGTCAGGAAGGCAATAGTCGATATTTTCTTAAGTATTCCATGGTTGCACTTCGATATAAGGGTCCTATATGTAAGTCTGCTGAGGATATGAATTCTTGTAGGAAATGTTGGACAGTGTCAAAACTTAAGTGCTTCAAATCGTGAAAATAGAAATCGTAAAAATAGAAAATCTGATTATATTGTTGACGTTGGACGACCTTAATTAGTTTGCAATTTGTGAAGGTTGATGAATTGCCGTTACAGAAATCATTTAATGGTTTTGAAAAAGAGCTTAGTCTTAGTTTTGATATATATCGACTAGAAGTTGTGCTAGTGTATGCGAGAATGTGCTCAGTTTTGGTTTTAATAAACACTGTCGGCGCTATGACGACACAGAAGTAGCTCTTAGGCTCTTCGTTTATTTCTAATTGATATCTGAAAGGCGACTTTGCCTTAGTGAAAGTAATACTGGAAAATCCGCAAGCAGTGTTAACATAACATGTGATGTATTTTTCAGGGATGTCCGTGAATAATATAAGTTCCTCCTTGTTTCTGTCGAAAGCCAATGTGAATCTAGTAACAGGTTTTCCGATTTGAAGTAATTCTTCCACTTTATAACTGCAAATTTCTTCGCCTGATGGTGAATATATAATGGATGTGTTCCAAAATGAGTAACACTGCTGTACATCGTGTGTTGTAAGGTTATTAATATCGGGGCAAGTGTCATCGATTTGAGACGGTAGGCAAATCGTTTCATCACTCCAAGAACAGCCGGATATATAATCATCATGCCAAAATGAAGAACAATCGTGTGATCCGTCTTCGTTGTTTAAACATGTTAGACGATCTCGATGGCATTGCACCTAAAGAACAGATTAAATAAAAATCTCAAATTATCTGTTTATAGCATTATAAATAAGGATTCTTAGAACGAATTTATCTAGCACCAAGATGACTTATAAGCATATTTGTTTGCCTTTATCAGAGCTGGGTCGAATACAGAGAAAAGTACTAGACAGTTTTTGAGTACAAGTACATCTTAAAATATCTCGAGTACATTTTGCACGAGTACGTCAGTTAACGATAATTCGCTAGTATGTGTGTACAATTAATGCAATATTTATATAAAACTTACTTTAAAAAAATTACTCAATTTTACGATTACTTAATCTCAGAAATACTAACATTAATACGAATGCAGACCCGTGGTGTGTAGACAACTAATAGTTAATAGTAATACATGCCTACCTCAGGTAGGGAAATCTAAAGCAAGCGTGTGAATCAGACGGCCATGGAAGATCGGCTATTGAAAGTACCCACTTGGCAAGTAATGTTGCAGATATCCCAGTAATATTACATTATTTACTAGACAGCGATGTTAAACAAAAACATGTTACTGAAATTTTGCAGCAACATTAAATAATGATAGAAAATATTGCAGGCCATTACAGTAACATTTCAATGTAATCAGGAAAAAATATTTTAAAACAATGTTGCAAAAACAAAGATCTTTGTTGTCAGAAATGTTGAGGTAATATTTAGTTGTAACATTGCCATATTTACAAGGTGAATCATTACAAGGAATGTTACAACATTTGAGCTTGTAACATTAACATATTTACATTTTATAAAGTGTAAGATAGGTACGTATGTTTCTGCAAATTTAGAATTTTTAAAACACAAAACTAATGGAGAAAATTTTCTCTATGAGGTAAATAATGGTGATGAAATTTTTTAACATTTTTTTGTAGCCTATAATAATCATGTTAGTGGGGTTGTGGTTGCGCACTGCGCACTTGTAAAAGTTACTATCGCTTGTCATCACAAGTTTTTTCGGACCGCGCATACACGAGTTGGCGTGAACCTGTGAACCCCCTCTTTCACAATATACGGTAATCGTGACTGGACAGGGCGTGGATAGGACCATCTTGGGATTGTGCGTCGCAATTGTTTTGATGAGAAAAAATTCCCGTCAATAATGAATCAACATTATCAGGTAAGTTTTATTTATAATGCTAAAGTAGGTATGTCGATCCTTTCAAATTCATCGAAGATCTTTAAGACAGATATGTATTATGTATATCATAACCTATACAGGGTTTTCCACGGAACTGGCTGGTTAGAAGTTTTCCGGCTTAACGAAATTCCTCAGTTTTAAAAAATTGGGGTTTGCAACAATTTGCACTTACTTCTTTCAAATATTTTCACCTTTTTTGCACTTCGGTTAACCGGAAGTCGCCACGAACTTTATTATTTTAAATGGAACACCCTATATATTATTATATTTTTGAATTTACCATAAAATTCTATGACGATTACCATTAGGGTATCTTATACCTATCTTCAACTATTTCTAAGATATTACGATTTTTGTTAAAATTTTGACATTTACATTGCTATTTGTAATTGATTAATTCTCACTTGATTTAAGTGTCAGAAATCTCCGACTTTGAAATCAACAAGTACTAACATTGTTTTACCAAAACGTAGAAAAAAAATTCAGTGACATTATACAGGGTGTTTAAAAATTAGTGACATATCCAAGAATTTTGAATGTTGCAAAACTTAATTTTTTCAAATAGAACACCCTGTACATTTTTCTATTTTTGGATATACAATTAAATTCTATACCGATTTGCTGTAGCATTCCCTATACCCATCTTCAGTAGTTTTCTTTTAAATTACTCGTTTTGTTTATTACCGCTTTCAAATGGCCGAATAATTCTATCTGGTGGGCCATGACATTAACATCACAACAATTTATTATTATTAGTAAGTATTATTGTTATAATCATTGTTTGTTACACGTCGCGTGTTTAGATCGATGAATATTATTGTGGAACTTATGAATTAGATAATGAAAAATATTGGAGGAGCTTATTCTAACCTAGATACTATAAATTTATTTTAGATTCACTGAGAATGCAGGAAGAACTTATAGAGAATTCAATGTAATTAAAGGAATTTATTGGTTGTTAATATATCTAACGGAATCCAGAAAATTTTGAAATGATTTCTCTTAGTAGCTTGGTTTCAAATTAAGGGAAATGGTATAAATGATAACGACGACAACATAACAAAAATTGTTTCACTAAAACGTAGTGTGCTTGTCAGACAAATGTTTTAAAGTTTTTGATATATTAAAGTATTTTCAAAATTATAAAGGTTTTTATGATATTTATTTGTTATTTAGATACATGCATACTTAACAAATGCAATTTACAAGCAGCATAAACTTGAACCATTACATAGAGCATCAAAAAAAAATGCTCAATGTGAATTCCGTTTACGTCCAAGCATTTTATTATTCGACGTCTTAATGTGTCGCCTTATACTTCTTCTCACTTCAACTGGGTCTAATTCATCAAACGTTCTCGTCACACGAATCATTAAATCTTGCTTGGTAGTACCGAAAGTTGCGTACAGTGTGTAATCTGTGTAATGTATTATTTCAAAGTTTTCTGAATTTTATTAGATATATTAGCCGAAAATAAATTCCTATAATTACCATAAATCCTCTATAAGTTCATCCTGCATTCTCAGTAAATGTAAAATAAATTTAAAGCATCCAGGTTAAAATTAGCTCCTTCAATATTTTTCATTATCTAATTCATAAGTTCCATAATAATATTCATCGATCTGAACACGCGACGTGTAACAAACAATGATTATAACAATAATACTTATACTAATAATAAATTGTTGTGATGTTAATGTCATGGCCCACCAGATAGAAATTATTCGGCCATTTGAAGCGGTAATAACAAAACGAGTAATTTAAAGAAAACTACTGAAGATGGGTATAGGGAATGCTACAGCAAATCGGTATAGAATTTAATTGTACATCCAAAAATAGAAAAATGTACAGGGTGTTCTATTTGAAAAAAATAAGTTTTACAACATTCAAAATTCTTGGATATGTCACTAATTTTTAAACACCCTGTATAATGTCACTGATTTTTTTTTCTACGTTTTGGTAAAACAATGTTAGTACTTGTTGATTTCAAAGTAGGAGATTTCTGACACTTAAATCAAGTGAGAATTAATCAATTACATACAACAATGTAAATGTCAAAATTTTAACAAAAATCGTAATATCTTAGAAACAGTTGAAGATAGGTATAAGATACCCTAATGGTAATCGTCATAGAATTTTATGGTAAATTCAAAAATATAATAATACATAGGGTGTTCCATTTAAAATAACAAAGTTTGTGGCGACTTCCGGTTAACCGGAAGTGCAAAAAAGGTGAAATATTTAGAAAGAAAGTAAGTGCCAAATTGTTGCAAACCCCAATTTTTTAAAACTGAGGAATTTCGTTAAGCTGGAAAACTTCTAACCAGCCAGTTCCGTGGAAAACCCTGTATATGTTATAGTAAAACCTACCTGTTGTGCTATAAGGATGAGCAATGTCACGTAATGCCATTCTTAGAATTGAGAATGATTCTTGATCAAATACAAATTTTACAATTATGATAAACAGTGTTATATATAAAATATGCAGCTTATCTTCAATTTTCATATAAATAAAATAGTTTTTCCGATCTCTATTTTTGACGGTGTGTCTTTCTTTTAATTTCAGGGAGAATTAGAAGAAATATTGTACTCACAGATACAAAATACGAAATAACTGTCAGGGAATGGTTTCGTTATGCAAAACAAAGATTTGATAGAAAAACAGCAAAATGTTCAAAGGAATAAAATGCATTCAGGGCGTTTTTCTTATGTGTTGTGAGTTTTTGTTTAGATTCTATTCATGTTAATTTATGTGCCCCATAATCTGTTTCCAATACTGAGGTTTATTAAAATGGAATTTAATGTACTTTTTTTTTAGTCAATAAGTGCCTTTGTAGTCTTCTGTAAGCAGCATTTTACATTTTAAATTATTTATTAATGTATTTCGTTTACTTAAATAGCTATTTATAATATTATTCATAGTATTACTATTTAGTTTTTACATAGAACTATATGATACGATTGACCATTTTAATGTATCTGCAAAAATAACTACAAAAAAAGACTAAAAATGTTATTATAAAAATGTCTTATCCATTATATTTTTCTGGCATTAATGTTTAATGTTAATATTGTAATTTTAGTAAGTGAAGATAAATTCGTATAAACAGAGGGGCCCGATCTATCGAGGGTAACATGAAATTATAATATTAACATTGAATTTCAATAAGACTGATTGAGATTCCGTTTTATATCAATTAATGTAACCTCTCGATGAACCTCAACATCATGTTTCTTGTATAATGCAGCAAGAACTTTCGGAGTAAATAAAAGATCCTAATAGAAACATTAGCGTAGATATATTTATAGAAACATTTAATTGCCACACTGGATCAATATTTCTCTTTAACATATGAGAAATGTTACGGAAGAGCTATACTTCAACAGTAATCGTCATGTTAAAGTAATGTTACTCGAAGACCTCGTATTAACATTACTGGGAAATATTGTTTCGTAACATCGCTTAGGCGGACATTAAACAGTCGTAGATATTTTACTGCATGTGGTGCATTGTATATATTTTTGTAACATTTCGCGTTACAAGATAACATTTAGACGACGTTATAGTCACGTTATTTTGCCAAGCGGGTAGAATGACATGGACTTCGATTTAGACACTTCTCCGCAATAAAAATTGCGTCTGAGAATATTCAATATTTATTAATTATAGTTGTAAACTGTAGTATTATTCTAGGATAACATCGCGCCCAAATTAATAACTACAGTATTTCAAAATGAATTACCATTCACGGTAAAAAATATGAAAATGAAATAATAAATATAATAAAGGAGTTATTTCTGAATAATTCATCATAATAGTGTTTTAAGTAAAAAACGAAGTCATTTGCTTAAGTAAACAAACAAAGACAATAAAAATTGTCTTTTCCGTTCTTCGTAAGAAATACGTCCGCTTACGCTTAGAATATCTATTATATTTTACTCGATATTCTAAGCTTAAATAACTCATGTACTCTATGTCGTGTTATGTTTTCGTCGATATAAAATCACAAAAACACCTAAACAGTTTTGCGTTAGTTAGGTGGGGGAATGTAAACAAATGACCCATGTACGTGCAGTTTAAAAACTAAATATATGCTTTTCTGAAGGAAATACGTTAGTATTTATATTTAGGTAGATAAATATTCCCGATAAGAACTTAATGTATTTTTCATTTTAAAATTGGTTCTAAATTTTTTGTGTCGGTATTATTTTAGTTAGCAATAAGTAACTGCAAACTGAGCTAAACTGATTCAAAACTTTGTAAAATTAATAAAATGGGGAGGGAGAGATGGCCTGAGATTGGCCCCACCACTTAACATTGTCATGAGCCACCACCGCTTTATAAGCAGAAAAGAAGCGGTATTTATTGGAATAAATGTGGAAAATATTAGATTGCAACCAAACATATACAAGATGAGTCAGTAGTCTAGTAGTCCGGACTAGAAAATTTGTTTGCTATTTTGGACACATTTTTGTCTAAAAAAATATTATTTAGTTATTACAATCGTTTTACAGCTTACTTTTTATGAATAAATATCTCATCTGTGTGATAATTTTCTAAAAATGTCAAATATCTCAGATAGTATAAGTTTTAATATATCCTACTACTAACAAAAGTGAAAGATCATAAAAAAGTGCATATGATGAAATAAAAAAATATAGGGTGTTCAATTTAAAATAACAAAGTAAAAGCCGTTTAGACATCAAACAAATTGATTGCTTCTGGAGACCGCGCTCTATAATTTTACCAAATAACATTCAATTCATAAGAAAGATCTAAGCTACTCAGCAAATTTTAGAGTTTCATTGTCAATGATAATGCCGGAAAAAAAATGTTAAATGAACACGTGCATTTTGAAAATTTTATGTAAAAAGTCAAATAACTTGGCAACCTTGCATTTGAAATTTGAAGCAAACATATGCTTTTGTAGCATTCATTGCAACAAATAAACATGCCTAAAAAAATTAGTATGGTTCCATTTGAAAAAATTAAGTTGAGTACGGTCCTGGAAAACTGATACATCCTGTGAACGTGAAAATATTTTTAGGAGGTGCACTTCTTTCCGTCAGGTATGTATGAAGCCACATTGAAAAAATGAGAGATGTTAAAGTCAATATCTACCAATATCGGACTATTGACTCCCACGGTATATATGATACGAAAAGTCTCCATAAAAAAGAATTATCAATTTATCGAGTTATACCCAGCTCTGGTCGTCATCTAAAGCAACATAAATCAAAGCCTGCTTATGTACTCACATTATAAGGCCTTACATCCTTGGAGAACAAGTCCCAATGCACAACTTCATCATAACAAATATCAGGTGGCTCCGACCAAATTGCTCCTGTAGAAAAGTCACCTTGACATCTCCTGACTATAGTCATTCCCTTATTATCAAAACATAATTCGTGTGGCGTTGCTGAACTTCCCAGCAGAGTCGTCTTCCAATGCAATATACTGCCATTTACCTTTGTAATATTAGGAGGGCAATAATACTTATTTCTCAAATATTCGACGAAGTCCTCTAAATCTTTAGAAAACGCTGTATTCAAGAAACCCTGAATTACATCCAAACTTATGAGATTCAAATCTTTGCAATAAAAGAAGAATTCTTGTCCATAGAAATCGATTGATTTGCAGCTCTTAACGCCCTCATCGTTGGAAAGCACATCCAGACTGCTTGTAACGCTTAACAAGCCATCAGGGCCTAATAGTTTCATGTCTGATATATACAGATTGGGAGTTCTTTTTAAATAGGCTACCACATTCTGAGTTTTAGCGCCTGTGAATATAGCAGGAGCAAAAAGGACGCAAAAATAAATCTTAGGTTCTTTGGCTAGGTTTATTTTATATTCAAAAGACGCTCTTTTGGTAAATCTATGATGTTCAGTCAATCGAGCACTCCTTCTAGCAAAACATCGGACGTATTTTTCATCGATATCTGTGAATAATGTAAGCTCTTCTTTATTTTCGTCAAAAGACAAAGTGAATTTATTAGATTCGTTTATCGGTTTTCCAGCTTTTTCAACTATCTCTTTCACCGTATAGCTGCAAATTTCATCGTCTGATGGAGTGACACTCAATGGTGAGTAGTATTTTATCATTTCGTATGTAAGCTGATTAAAATCAGGACAAATACCATTGTTAAGAGGGAAGCAAATCGTCTCAACATCGTACACCCAATATCTAGCTAAATACGGACAATCCCAAATTGAAGAGCGAAACGATATGGGGCCTAAGTAGTTCACACATGTTTTAAAAGTTATATTCTTGCAACTCCACTGAAAAGAAAAGCGGAGTTAGTTAAATCGATGCGCAGTATTCGAAATTCCGAAAAAATCCGGACAAAAATGCAAATTTTCAACGAGTACCTGTTTTAATTAATTTGCATATTAGGGGGGTTATCAGAGTACATACCAGTTAATTGTCATAATCCCTAATATTTACTCGCCTTCGCCGTATTTGGATAACTACAAAGTACACTGAGAAAAATGGGCTAAGTAAAGTGTTTACTTGATGAAACATTATTTACAATAGATAACGTTTTACTTGGAACTATTCTCGTTAATTAATACCTGCAACTAAACCCAGTTTCCTGAATGCAAGTTGTTACTGTAGTAGTAACGTATACTTATGACTACTGTACTGTATCTAACTACAGCACATGCTTAGTAGAAGTAACAACAATGCTGATCCCTATTAAATTCATGTATTTTCTTAAATAGGTAACAACTTGCCACAACTATGATTATTTGAGTTTTGCTGCCACCCTGTGATAGTTTTACGATTCCTGATTGGCTAATGCGGCGGAGTAATGAAATAGTCCCCGAGACAGCTTCACGCGCAGGCGCGTGCTAGCGTCAAGTAAGATTTACGGACGTGGGAAAAGGTCGTCGAAAAAGGGTGGCCAAGGAGTACGGCCATTGTAGACCAGTTGGATCGCAAATATATGAAAATATCGGGTGGTTAACTCAAGGCCATCCGTATAAAGAATCCCAGCGAAAGAAGAAGTACCGAGCCTATAAGCAATCGGATGTTTCAAGATTGCAGTTTTAAACCACGTGGTGGGATATTTGAATTCCCCATCATTGTGATGATATCTGCGCCCGCTGGTGAAGTTAAAGTGTGAATGCCGTCGCTAGTTGAGTGACAATCCAAGTGCCACCTGCAGTTAGGGATACCCCGACGAAGTAGCCGTTTTCGAGGCGATCACCGGACATAACCGCCACGTACGCCGACAGAGGATCAACTCACCGAGACAACGCCCAGTGCAAAGAACCAATAGAAACCGCAAGTTTACTGCCTAGATATATATTTCTTTCTTTGTTATTAGTTGTAACTTCAAAGCCATATTTCTCTTTGTCCTTTGTTTAGATTTCAATAATTTCAATAACTGAATAACGTTCAAAGGGGGCCCCATTTACCTTATCTTTTATTATTGCTTTGTTCACTTTTTCATTATTAAGGAATATATTTTATGAGTCATTACGTTGTAAATTGTTTAAAAAAAAACTGTTGTCAAAGTGAAAATATATTCATTCATATCAGATAGTCACTGTGTTTGTCCTATACAAAATAAAACTATTACTAATAATACTGCTTTAGTATTATGTACCATCTTTAGCAAAATAAAAGCGAATTTAATCTTCAATTATTAATGCAACCGAAGCTACAGCACACTGAATAGTAATTAAACACAGAGTACACAGTAAGCTATTTAATAAATATTCATTAAACTTCCTCGTTTCCTACACTACCTATAATTGAACAACAAATTTAAGATAAGTATATTGTATATTTATAGCAAACCATTACCTTCTATATATCAGGTATTTAGTGAACGTGCATTAATGATATTCTTTCCTTATCACAAGTAATCTAAATAGCTTGTATTAATTATGAAGGTGTGATAGGTGTTATAGAATAGTTCACTCACAGCAATACACCTACTACTTGACAAGGGCAAATTTTTGCTTACTGCAACTAGATAGATTCTTTGACTTAACTACTTCAGTTTAATTATCATAAGTAACTTCATAAGTTACCGGTATGAAGCAGACCGTAAGTAACTTAGTAAGACTGCTTCTTGTTAGTATCAGTATTTAGGATCTCTTTTTTACTAGTGCTAAGTAATCTGTGCTTTTGTCTCCTATCCAGCTGAACTTTTTACTTACGATAATTGTATTTTTATTTATGATTATTAAATTTTTTTCTCAGCTACCTACTCCCCGATTTCTCACTTATACCTGTTAATTCGAAATTCGCTAGATTTTATTGCTTTCCCATTCATTTCTTTATTTTTAGATAGTACATACATAACATACCCACATTTATAAATATACATAATATCTAAATACATCCTTAAAATTACTATTTTCTTTCTTAATACCTTTGTTTTTTTATAAAGATCTGATTTTTGTCCGTTCTTTCTAGCATTCAAAATTCAATATGTAAAAGGTTTCAAGAATAAAAAAATATTTAAAAATTTAATTATTTTTAAATAATAATTTCATTTTACCTCCGCTTCATCTTCTTGACACGAATAGGGAATTCCCACAAAAATAAAAATCACTCCAGCGAAAATCCTGTAATACATATTCAGTTGATATTGTGCTCGTTTTCAACTTCCTTCAGGTTATCTCGATAGAACAACAGCATCATAAGTTTATTAACACCTTTGTATTAGTTCCTATAAAGAAAGTTAAAATATTTTTATTATTGGTAAACTAACAATAAGATTTTTTTTTGTAAAAAATGATTTATTTCACCATTATTTTACTTGTAGTGGAAGTTAATTAATTTGGAGTTTAATTTCAACATTATTTGGTGGAAATTTTCTTTTGCGTATATGGATAGAAAACTTATCCGTATAATAATGATTAAAACAGCAGCTATGTACCAGTGTTGGGCAAAATTTACTCAGAATAAGAATGAAAATAAATTGTCAGTTTCCTTATTCTTATTCAGATATAAAAGATAACTTTTTATTCTTGATTGTATTATTCAATAGTGAATTTTCTCATTAATTTCATTCATTATTCAAATAATTATTCTTAATTTGAATAACTACTGTTATTGTTGTTATTGCAATAATTATTGGGATTAAACGAATTGGTGGTATGCTTGTTTAATTATGTATAGGTTTCATAATCGAGGGCATGCATTATTTTTTCAATGATAAAATCTATTTTTTACAACGTCCTGAAAGAAAAGGGGTTTCTTTTTCAACATCAGAGCGTAAAGGTTTTTTTAATAACGAAACTGACTGAAAAAATATAGCAATGCGCAATAGTTCCAAAACATCGCCAAGAGTTGATTGAAAGAGATTGAAGAGAAGATAAATAAACACTGCCAGAATTTAATTGAAAAAGGATACATATCTGTCCATTTAACCACGTTTAAACACACCATTTCATGTATGTTTCTTTTCTGTTTGAAAACATTGAAAGCTATTGCTGCCGAAAAATACAAGTAAATTATTCCTTTCAAATATTTTATTATATGTATAGGTGACTGTTGCATATATCAAAAACTGTGTCCTTAACTTCTTTCTAGACAATCAAGTGGACAATGTATCTCCTTATTGTAATAAGATTCAATAGTAGAAAAAAAAATATTTTCAGGGTCAGGTACAACTATTATGATATTAATCCCAACCCTGACGAGTTCAAGCGCAAAAAAAACTTATATTCTTTGCAGCACATACATATAAGTACCTGGATCAAGTTTATTCCATTATTTGAATGACGATTTATTTCGTAAGATAATTATTCCAGTAATGCTTTATTTAAATAACGTTTCATTCAATAATTGCTTATTCAAATAATGCCGGACCACTTCATTCGACAATAACCTAATATTGAATAAAGAATTATTCTTTGATGCACAACACTGCTACCCACTTGGCAAGTAATGTTGCAGATATCCCAGTAATATTACATTATTTACTAGACAGCGATGTTAAACAAAACCATGTTACTGAAATTTTGCAGCAACATTAAATAATGATAGAAATATTGCAGGTCATTACAGTAACATTTCAATGTAATCAGGAAAAATATTTTTAAAACAATGTTGCAAAAACAAAGACTTTGTTGTCAGAAATGTTGAGGGTAATATTTAGTTGTAACATTGCCATATTACAAGGTGAATCATTACAAGGAAGTGTTACTAAACATTTGGCGCTTGTAACATTAACATATTTACATTTTATAAAGTGTAAGATAGGTGCTGTGGACTGGCACCCCGGGTTTCGGAAATTTAAATGTGTAGTTTTGTTTATTCCATATCAGCCTTGTAAAAACAATGATAGAGTTTCCACAAGTTTTGTTAAGAATTTTGATTTAATTGTTAGTAGCATTTTATTTGGACTGTCTGTTATATTAATCTCATTTATTTGTACATTTTGCGTACTCCTGTATTGTATAGTTTATTTGCTAGTTTTTTCTTAGCGTTGCGCTGTGCGTTGAACGCACGTGTTTGTAAATTTCACATATATGCGATGTTACCCGTGAGTCCGGAGGAGTTATCAGATAGACGAGCCCGCGTATTGTTGTTTAGTTTTTGGTTACCGTTGATGGTAATCCTTTTCAGTTAAGATGTAGTTCGTTGTTGTATTTAAAATCGTCTATCTAGTAATTCGGTTAATTTGTGTTTATGTATTTGTGCACATTACATGTAAGGCTTTTTAATAATATTCGTTTTAGAAGTAAGCGCGTTTAGAGTTTAAATTTTCCGTTTTTTTTTTTATAGTCATAATTAATTTTAATTTTATCACCTCGGGGTAGGTGAAGAGAAGCTGAGAACTTGTTTTATTTCATTGTTAATTTTTCTTGTTTCTTTACGTCTTTTGATTTAAAAGTTTAGTTTGCCTTGAATTTTAAAACCACGTGGATTTTTTGTGGTATAGAAAGTCCTTCTAGAACGAATTCACCATTTTGTTTGCTAAAGGATTTGCATTGTCCTTTTTAAATTGTAGAATCTTATGCAGGTTTGTTTTATGCCAGAATCCTATATTTAAGGTTTTTATCCTGCAAATTGTATCAAATGTTTTTTTTTTCTTTTTCTTTTTTTTTTTTAAATAAAGTTAATGATTGTAAATATCATTTTAAAAATCACTAGTTCTTTTATTTTTGAATCTGCCATTTCAATTTTTGGGAATTTTAATGAAAGTCATTTTTGCAACCGCCCACTATTAATTTTTAATAAATTTTCTCTGAGATTTAAGAATCTCTGGCGCCCTTTTAATTTCATTTTTGCTGAGCTAGCTAAATTAAATTTGTCATTTTTAATTCCTCTTTACTTATATGCATGGACCATCAGTTCACAGCAGTATGTTTCTGCAAATTTAGAATTTTGAAAACACAAAACTAATGGAGAAAATCTTCTCTATGAAGTAAATAATGGTAATGAAATTTTTTAACATTTTTTTGTAGCCTATAATAATCATGTTAGTGGGGTTGTGGTTGCGCATTGCGCACTTGTAAAAGTTAGTATCGCTTGCCATCACAAGTTTTTTCGTACCGCGCATACACGAGCTGGTGTGAACCTGTGAACCCCCTCTTTCACAATATACGGTAATCGTGACTGGACAGGGCGTGGATAGGACCATCTTGGGATTGTGCGTCGCAATTGTTTGATGAGAAAAATTCCCGTCAAAATGAATCAACATTATCAGGTAAGTTTTATTTATAATGCTAAAGTAGGTATGTCGATCCCTTCAAATTCATCGAAGATCTTTAAGACAGATATGTATTATGTATATCATAACCCATATATGTTATAGTAAAACCTACCTGTTGTGCTATAAGGATGAGCAATGTCACGTAATGTCATTCTTAGAATTGATAGTAATTCTTGATCAAATACAAATTTTACAATAATGATAAACAGTGTTATATATAAAATATGCAGCTTATCTTCAATTTTCATATAAATAAAATAGTTTTTCCGATCTCTATTTTTGACGGTGTGTCTTTCTTTTAATTTCAGGGAGAATTAGAAGAAATATTGTACTCACAGATACAAAATACGAAATAACTGTCAGGGAATGGTTTCATTATGCAAAACAAAGATTTGATAGAAAAACAGCAAAATGTTCAAAGGATAAAATGCATTCGGGGCGTTTTTTCTTATGAGTTGTGAGTTTTGTTTAGATTCTATTCATGTTAATTTATGTGCCCCATAATCTGTTTCCAATACTGAAGTTTATTAAAATGGAATTTAATGTACTTTTTTTTAATCATAAATGCCTTTATTGTCTTCTGTAACGACATTTTACTTTTTAAAGTATTTATTAATGTTTTCGTTTACTGAAATAGCTATTTATAATATTATCATAGTATTACTATTTAGTTTTTACATAGAACTATATGATATATGATTGACCATTTTAATGTATCTGCAAAATAATTACAAAAAAAAAACTTATATGTTTATATTATAAAATGTCTTATCCATTATATTTTTCTGGCATTAATGTTTAATATTAATATTGTAATTTTAGTAAGTGAAGATAAATTCGTATAAAAAGAGGGGCCCGATCTATCGAGGGTAACATGAAATTATAATATTAACATTGAATTTCAATAAGACTGATTGAGATTCCATTTTATATTAATTAATAAACCTCAAACAATCAAGTTTCTTGTATAATGCAGCAAGAACTTTGGAGTAAATAAAGATCCAATAGAAACATTAGTGTAGATATATTTATAGAAACATTTAATTGCCACACTGTATCAATATTTCTCTTTAACATATGAGAAATGTTACGGAAGAGCTATACTTCAACATTAATCGTCATGGTGAAGTAATGTTACTCGAAGACCTCGTATTAACATTACTGGGAAATATTGTTTCGTAACATCGCTTAGGCGGACATTAAACAGTCGTAGAAATGTTACTGCATGTGGTACATTGTATATATTTTTGTAACATTTGCGTTACAAGATAACATTTAGACGACGTTATAGTCATGTTATTTTGCCAAGTGGGTATGTACCTATTTAGAAAAGTGGGACTGGGTTTGGAAAAAGGGAACTTCCACATCATAATTATATTAAACTGCAATTTTGGTTATCCCAATCCATATTTGTTAAAATATATAATCTGATAGATTATGCATTCGAATGTTTTGACTGATAAGTAATAATAATATCTTAAAAGAGGAAAATATCGAATGTTTGATAGAGAAATATCAGTTGAAGAATTAAATTTTGAATGAACTTACCTTCTATTGAATATTAGGAAAACTACGTCACTTTACTGTTTTTAAGTTGAAATAGAAAACGCATTGTTGGTTACAAAGTTAATTTTGTCAAAAATGCGGCAATAATAACTTCTAATTTGTTAACATTCTGCTTTAAACTGGTGGAATTATTTAAAGAAAATACGATCTTATATCTTATCTTATCCTGGAAAAGTTAAGCTTTTCACACAGCTTTTGGTTACAAAAATACTTTATTGTTATTTATCGCGCGAGCTATCTCTGCTATTACAAACAGTTACATACCCACTTAGATTAGGGTAAATTAAATTATTTAGGCGTCAAGACCTCACATAGATGAGCCTTTTCATAAAAGATCAATATTAAAGTAAGTTTTTTTCATTTATATTTTTATATTATTTATTTTTGTACAACTCAGCTAACGCTTTCCCACCCGCAAGTTATTTGTCACTAGTGCTACAGAAATCGCCAGATATCAAAAACCGGTTAATAACAGTAATAATTATTATCTCTGAAAACAGCGAAATGTGTATTAAATAATATCAAATAGGGTTTATCAGTGGCGGCTCGTGGTGAACGCAAAATAAGAACTTGCCTATTTTTTTTGTATATAAAATCCATTCTCATATTTTTCATGCTGGAAAAGACGTCTATGACTTTGTTATAAAAATGCGTTCAGTCGATCTTCTGATGACATTGTGCTTCTCAAATGCGTTTGAGGGTGGAAAAACATCGTTCACATTCTGCTGTCGACATGGGGGTTGTACAAATAATATCCAACTGTTTATATGTTTCCGTCAAAACTTTTTTTTTTTTAAGTTGTTGTGTGTTATGAACACTAAAAGTGGCAAAACACCATCTACATCTACGTCACACATGTCCTCGCGCTCATAAATTACTGAAAGTTCACTTTTCAATTTTACGCTGTCCAACGTGGGATAAAATTTCACAGTTTTTTATACACATAATTAACCGACGCAAAATATGACGATTTTTTTCCACATCTTCGTTAGACTTAATTTTATGTCGCAAATAAACGCTGTCTAACTATACTTTCTGCCCACTTTGCCTAGAACATTAAAAATCCACGCATGCATTCATGTGAGAAACGGAATTTTCGTGTTTCTTTTCGCCCTCTCTGCGATATCTCTCTTTCTTAAAAATTAAGCGGATAAAACAAAATAGTTTATTTATTAGTGAACATCCGCACATCCACTCATATTTTTATTAAATACTCTATTGTAAGTTCGAGTTTTACTTGTGGAAGAGTAGTTTATTTGCAGATCAGAGGAATAGGCCTTCCTTTCTCTTTAATTAAAAGTTTTTCCTCAAATAAGAGCGGGTTTCTTTTTTAAGATTTTGCACTCAATTAACTTCCATCATTGATAATAAACGTCACTTCAAGCCTTTGAAATCACACATGCGCGGTACGCGTTGAAAACGATACAGTCGCAACGAATGCAAGACGTTAACTGGGGACGCGGCATTGCGTGCCCCAAAGCGACCCTATAAGCGTATATAGCGAAGATAAACGGAGCCGTCCGATTCATACTCCAAATAGAAAGATCGGAAAGAGTGCCCCGGAACATAGTTTTAAGCGTTATAATTCATGTATTATTTTTGAATAACCATACAAGAAGGTCTGTTCGAATAGTCATTTCTATTAAATATTGTGTTGTACGAAAGTGTAATTACAATGATATATATAAACACTTTTGGTTAGTCAATGAATTTGACATTAATCTCATTCAGAGCCAGCTACAAACACGCAAAGATAGGTCTACTTAGTCTGTTTAACAAAAAGTCGCTCATATCTCAAAATCTATTAAAGACAGGTATAGGGAATGCTGATATAAAATGATAGGGGATGATATTTACTTCCTAATTCCGAATTAAAATACAGGGTGTTCTATTTAAAAAAAAATAGTTTTCTGCATTTGAAAATAAGTCACTTTGTTCCTCAGTTTTGAACACCCTATATGTTAGAATGTAAAGTGTGCTTACCGTTTCTTAGAGTAATATCTACATTCATAACATAGCAAATTTGGAGTCTCTACTTGCAGTATTAACCGAGATATTAATTTCTCATGATGCAATGATTATGACTAAAAAAAAAAGAGAAAACTTAAATAACTCAAAAACGGCAACATGTAGCTATAGAAATAGCTAATGAAAACTGACGTATTTATAGTTGTAGAATCCAAAAATGAATAAAAACTTATATCATTCTATTTAAAATAACAAAGTTGACATCCATTTCCGGTCAACCGGAAGTGATATTTGGTTAAGGTATTTTGCATTTATAGTTCCAATCGAACAGATACTGTGTGCCAAATCTCAAATATAAGTAAATAATCGAACATCATAAACTTTTAATGAACCAGTTACGTGGGAATACCCTGTTCAATACCACATAAAACAAATATTATAAACTCAAAACCGTATCCAAACTTGCCCAGTACTTTAAATAAATGAGGTTAAAGCAACATCAAAACTATTTGAAAATCAGAGTCATCTATCAGCAAACGGCCAAAGTAAAATTTTTATGAAAACTATAATATTTAAATATGCATGTTATCGATATATGTAAAAATCCCTATAATAAATAGACCATGATGTTAGTGTCGATTTTTATGATAACCTTTAAACAATACAATTCCTAAAGTAACTAAACTAATGGCGGTTTACACAAACTTAACCTTAAAATTAACGCATCGTGAACATGCACAACACAATTCTTAGTTAAAATTGAATTGACACTAATTAATTAATTTCTGTTTTAGGTGGTATATGCTTGACGAAATACCTTAGATGCAAATATGGGCAGTTAAAAATATAGGTGTGGGCAGGTAATTCTCTGGATTAAGTTGGACATTCGATTCGAGTATTTAGATTTAATCCACGTGCAAACTGCTATCCACTTGCGCCCCACCGGACATCATTGTTGACAAAGCAGCGCAGGAGTTATGTCATATACTGTTTGTATTAAATATTAATTAAATGTTAAATTTTTTAAAAGTTTACTCAAAATATTGAAGTTGGTGTTAAAAAATATCGAATAAATAAAGCTTCAAAAAATATTTTAACGCCACAACTCAGTCCCTTTTCCAGAAATAATTGACTGTGACATTTCCACTTTCCGAAGTGTGGAGGACTTCGCTTCTTGTTGATTTCTCGTAAGGGGTGATCTTGAACAAGTCGCGGCACAATTCCATAGTCGCCTTATCCAAGATGACGTTGAAAATAAATAACACGAATCCCTGTAGCGGAGCCAGCGTGCAGAAGAGATAAATCAATATCAACGCCGTCCAATGGAATTGTGCCAAGATCCCAAAGATCCACGTGATGCCCAACATGAAGAACAACATCACCCCCAAATTTACTTGGATTTTTAGCAAGCCCATGCCGTAATCTTTAGCCTTGCTCCTGGAAATCGTAACCATAATCAGAAGGAAAAGGCCTATGTTAATTAAAATGATGACGCAAGCTGGTACAATCAGAAAATAATATAAAGTGTAGCTCTGCGCGTAGCAAAAATTTAAATTCCCCGATTTGTAACTATCCGGAAATATCAATATGGCTAGAACAACTGGAATTACTGGCAGAATCCAACCGATTATCATGTAGATGATTGCGTTAGATTTCATTTTGAGATTTTCCAGAATTTGAACGAATTTGAAATACTGCAAACGGGCTATGATTAGCATCCTAAAGAATTTGGCCAAGACGATGTAATGAAGTGACGCACCAATGGCCGTGCAAGCAGTGCCGCCTTTTAAAGAATCCAAATCAGCTACGAATAGTACTATTATCTCCAGGAGCATAAGTATTGCCAATTGAATCGTATTTAGACGTTTCTTGTGCCACCCTTGAACACCAAGCACAGAGTAGCATTATCCAAATCCAATGGATGACAACCACATCCAATCAATGTTATTACGATCAAGCCTCCTTATGTGGTTCTAAAGGTCAATGCGCATCTCATTTCTTGTTTTAATTATATTTCCACTCAACACTAATAGGGCAAAATGTGTAATATGATTGAAAGTGCACTGAAGCAACGTTTCATTTCTATAGGGACCTAAACTTTTTCCTCCGACAGTTGACCATTCTCCAAGCTTTTGATGACCGTAATACCAGAAGGCACAATTTGGATTTGTAAAGTGCAAAATCGGTCTGAATAGAAGATTTATTGGTGCTTCGATATTACTGGCGAGTCCTGGAATTTTAACTTCGATAATACGACTTCCAGCTGATCGATTTTCATTTGATACGTCGTTATAGAAAACCGTATTGATAATTTTAAATTTCTCCTTCTCTTGTGCCGTTAGATTATTGGTGACTTTTCTAATGAAATCACTTGGTACGTAGACTGCTAAATCTAGATTTTCCGAAGGTAAATCTTCAAACGTTTGGTCGAATTTGATATCGAGGATCTTATATTGGCGAAAATCATTGCCATTCCTGTACAAGGCCAAACCGATTCTGTTGCTGATGAAAGGGCAGGTGATCTGTGTGAGAAGGTTAGACTGGATTGTTGTTGATGAATTCGTTATATCTTCAGCAATGTTCATGACGAAATTTTCGATCGAATCCAATATCTTATCAGTGGAATTTAATTGTTGCTGTGACTCTCTGAGTATGGTGGAATTAATCCTCATAGCATTGCTGACTCCCATCAGGAAATCATCTTCGAGAGCACTCACATTTTTAATGTTAGATATAGTTTTTAAACCATCAGAAAGTAAATTGACATCCGTTGGAGTTAATTTGAAATCATTTCTGCAAAAATATTGCAAACATAATATACCTGACGAAAGTACCTTACGAAAAAATTAGGTGACATCTTGTTACCAGCAAACAATAGCAGAAATTCAACAATTAGTAGGGAATAATTTTATTTATATCATGGTAGATAAAAGTACAAATAAGTGTGGCCGTTATATTGCCCATTTGTTAATAGGAATTCTTCATGAAGATATTGTAGGTAAATCATATTTAATTTATTGTAAAGAACTTCAAAAAACAAATAATTTCCCAATTCATTCAAGAAGGTTTATCCAATTTCTTTTTACCTGGAAGTATACCTTGTGAAAAAAGTTTACTAATGTTGTCCGACGCTGCACCATACATGATAAAAGCCGCGTAAAATTTAATTTTTTTTATAGTAACATTATTCATACCACTTGTTTAGCTCATGGGTTCAATCGTGTAGTCGAAGACATTAGGAATCAATTCCCTTTGATTAATGATTTAATTAGCAATGTCAAAAAATTATTTTTAAAAGCACCTTTACGAATCAAATTTTATAAGGAGCGACTTCCTGGTGTTAAGTTGCCTCATGAACCGATTACTATGAGATGGGGTACATGGTTAGAGGCTGCAATTCTTTTCGCCGATAATTAGGAATTAAAAATGTAATTCTTGAAATCACTGCTGACTGCATTGCTCTAGAAAACTGTAAAATGATAGTAACATCACACAGAATTGCTTACAAAACCTTTGTATATTAAGTCAAATTATAGCTTTGTTTCAAGTTCCATTCGTAAACTAGAAACGCAAGGGATGTCGCTCTCGGAATCAGTCGAAATAGTAGACGACTTTGATAAGCTATGTAATAGCAATAGGTAATTCTATATGCGATAAATTTAAAAAAGTGATAAATAAAAATGCGGGGTATTTGAAATTGAAGAAAGTTAAGAAAGTTTTGGAAGGTGAAACAGTAAACGATTTCGACTTTAATTTTAGTTTAGAATGTATTGCAAAGTTAAAAAATTGCACCAATTACATCCGTGGGTGTTGAAAGAAGCTATTCTATTTCGAAACATATGTATTGTGATAGAAGAAAAAACTTTCTTTTACACAATTTTAAAAACATTTAATTATAAATTGTTTTAGAAATATGTTGTGAAAAAATTTTGTTGCATATAGTATGTTTAAATTTCTGCTCTTATTTATTGTATGTAAAAATTTTGCATATTGTCGCAATTTTTTTGCATATATGCCCCAGGTTTATGCATATTTTCTCAAAAATCGATGCATATATATGCGCATATATTCCAGCCTTCTTTGCATATAATCCGATCTCTAGATATTACTTACCCCACACTTATGGTAGAGGGATACATGTGATTATACAGCGTTACTACAAAAGATAGAAATAGACACCTTTGGTTTTGTATAAAACAAAAGTTATTTGTGATATCGACATGCATTTTGCGCTGTCAGGTTGAGGCACTGTAGAAGTTTCGATAGTACAGTTGGTAGTACTGCGCAAGCATAATAGCATTTAGACATATGAGCAAAGTTGAAAACCTTAACCTTTTATCTAACGTAGTGCTTCCATCTTTTGCCAAAAATAAAACTTTATATCTGCACTGGATAAGGAAAAATAAAAACTCACTCCTTTATAAATTTCTATTAAACAGAATACATTTATAAATAAATATATAAAAGAATTGTTAGAAAGAAATCACAGGTCCACAACGTTTACAAATTAATCTCTACTTTTCTTTAGACTAAAACCAGCCCCACTGAAAACTTTAAACTCTTCATTTTCCTTATCCTTACTGCTCCCAGGCTTCTCTATTCCTCGTATAAATCTCAAAGTGCCAATTTGGTAATCATAATCTGGAATCCCTCTTACATAAACTGGTTTAGGTTGTGGCGCATCCAATGATGTAGAATCTTTCCTCTTCTTGCCATCCAAACGATTGCCTTGGCCACGGAAGGCTACGAATCCAGAAGGCTCGGGCATTAAATCCGCCGGATCAATCACCATGTCCTCTTCAGTTGGCTTCTTTTCATATTCTCTTTCTTGGTAACCGACAGGTGCTGCAAATTCTACCTACAATATAAGAAAAATATAGAATTGATAAGATTACCGCACAGTCGATGATATTTATCGAAATTTACTTACATTCATATCACACTCGATAATGCTTATCGCATCAGAAGGTTGCGTTTCTAACACACATAATTCATAAACTTTCTGATTGTATTTAACAGCAATTACATCAGTTCCTGTGGTTAAACATGCAAATGTTCTTAAGCAATTCTCCAAAACAGCTTTTGGGTTAGTTATATCGAGGAAATCTGGAGACGATGGTTGGAATTTTGAAAAGGATCCAATTGGAAGAGATACACTCTCAATTTGAATGTAGTCACCTTCTTCTAGCATTAAATTATGCATCATCTAGAAAAATAAAATGTCAAAACAAGTTTAATGGCAGTAAAAAGCATTACACTCACCCAAAGTGGCAGATATACATTCCCTTCATCTGCAACAAATTCCAAAACGCCACAATGTGTTTTACGGTTCATTTTCTTATTTGTCAATTTAAAAGCATAGGATAGTTTATATTTAATCTTGTCAATTGTTCTAAAGCTGTGGGGGGCATTATAACTGAAAGAAATGGTGTAAAATTGCTCTTTAGGGCAGCTTATAATAACTTACTTTTTCCTCCGTTTTCGACATCTTGCCTTTCATTACCCGGTAACATTGCCACTGAGAATACCCTGTAGGTCGTATTGAAGGGCCTAGGCATCTCGGGAAACATATTGAACCCGAACTGAAACTAGAAGAAATTATATCTCATTATAACAAAAAAATAATTTGCCCGTGACATTGATAAAAGAGACCCGTTAGTTATCATAATTGCTGAGAAAAAAATAACAAAGAATACAATTTACCATTTTTTTAAGCTTATACTCTTAACATCTATAAATTTACAATGACGCGACGATTATTTATTTACGATACAACTGATAGAATACTAATGATGACAGATGTTTTGAGCAGTCATGCCAATGCGGAAAAAAGAAATCTCTGAAATGTTGAGGTCGAATTAAGGCTGGATGTTCATACATCACGGTACAGCCGATTTTGGTCGTCCGGTTAAGAATCGGATTTTACATCTTGCATCTTCAAGCTAGTGGAATTCATATGTATGCGGAAAAAAAAAATTAAATTCTAGTATTATTTTTTTCTTATTAGTGACAGATGTTTGAAAATTAGCGCTCTCTATCGAGTATACCACATTATACTAAATGTGGGGCAACTTTAAAACCGATTAAAACAATTTTAACCAATGCATTACATAAGAACGGAATTAATTCTTTAGAAATTACTTTACTGGTTTTTTTAATGTATAGTCTTAAATTCATTGTACAATATTGACATTGTTTACTCGATAACCCAATTAAAAAGCAGAAGTTTTGAAACATTTAAGTAATCCAGATTAATCTTTCAATTCATAACACTACAAAAATTTCGCGCGATTTTTAAACCGATTAAAACAAAAGTTTAGATAAAAATAAACTATTTATTGAATTGCACAATATAAAAATGGAATTAAATCTTACAGCTACAAGCAGTTTCTGCAACAATATTCATAATTTTATTACTGAAAGTATTGTAAGTAAACAATTTCTCTAGCCTGGCTTTGCCATTTCTTCCCATATCTTCACGCAACTCCTCATCCATTAACTTAATCATACAATTAGCAAAACTAGTTCCATTTGGCTCACATAGAAAACCTGTCACGGTATCTTTTATAGTTTCTTTAGGTCCACCACTATTACAAGCTAAAACAGGCTTAGCAGCAGCCATTGCTTCTAAAGGAACTATACCAAAATGTTCGTTTATAGGAGTATAAATAAGTGCACCACATGAAATTAATAACTCTGTTTTCAACTTCTCTGGTGGAGATTTTAAGAATGTAACTTTATCACTTAAATTTTTCTCATTACACAAAGTCACTAAAAAATCGAAATATGTTGCATTCATGGGATTATTTGGGTCATATCCACCCGCCAATATTAAATGCACTCGACTAAAATCCTGAGACGATAACTGATTTTTTAAAACAGAAATTGATTCCAGAGCAATTTCAAGCTTTTTTGCTGGGTGAAACCGATTTATAGATAAGAAAAATACATCAGCTCTGCTATTTTCTAACTCTTTCAATACTTTTCTTATTTCCTTCTTTTCAGTTTGTTTTAACAGTGTTTGGTAAACATTCGAGATTGTAGGATACAAAATATGGAGTTCCTTCTTCATTTGTGGAAAAGTCTTGTGGAATATATCACCTGTGTATTTACTATTAACTAAAATAACATCAGCCTTTTTTGTGCCACTCTCTTCTAACCAATCAATGGGCCGTCTATACAGCTTCTTAAAAAATTCTCCCGGTGGACTTGAAAGCAAATCAGGATGATGGCAATAATAAATCACTTTACTCTCAGTCAATTTCAAAAATGGCACTGCCATTGGTATTTGGTCAACTATAAACACATCCCGCTGATCATTTCGTTTTAAAAACAACACATACACTAGTGAGAGGTACAACATTCGGATGTATGCACACAAAGCTTGACATACACCAAATACACTTCTAGGTATCCAATCTCCAATAACTCTAACTTGATACTTGCCGTTCTTCAGCTCTTCAAAACGCATGACTTCTGTCGAAATGATTCGTAACAAATCCCACATCCATTCCCTGCTCAGACAGCGCTATTGCTATGTCCAAAACTAATCTTTCTGCACCTCCAATACCCAGATCTGGGTGGAAAAATATCACCTTTAAATTCTTTACCTTAACCATAGTTTTTGAGGAATGATAAATTCGAATGCAACAAATAGAAAGTGACAGCAACTCCCAAATAATATATAGATCAAATATTAATCTAAATAAACCAAAACGTAATTATGATTCAAATCTAAAAATTGTATTCATGTATTCAAAATACCCATGACCGAATGACAGCACAGAAATGACTGTCATAGATAAGGTAGTTGATGACTGTTACACAGTTACAGTTCAATTAGGTTCATGGTTCAATTGCATGCTGTGCTGTACTGTGATTATGTAGCATTATATAGTGACAAAAGATACATATATTTCAAATCACAAGTATCGACAACCATTATAAAGAATTATCAGGTACTATAAATTAAATTTATTATGTATTATAATATAAATATACCAATTTCCCAATTCAAATCAATTTTAAAGCATATAAAAAAAAAAAAAAACGGCTGTACTAATAAAATCATTAACTAAGTAATAGTGATTATTTCACCTGGTGAACGTCATATCAAAACACAAAACTGTGACAAAACGTCAACACACAACCCTTCCACTTGAAACTATCTCAAATGTATTTTTCTGCATCTATAAATAAAGTGACTAAATTTAAATTACTAGAGCGTTCGAGAAAATTCACCACGTTTTTATTTCCCGTATAAATAGAAACTGGAATGCTCTATTTCAGTTTTTTGAAAACCTAACCTCATTGCGGCGTTGTAACATAAAATCCGTAGGAGAAAAAATATAAAATTTACAATGGTTGTCGTTAATTTAGAGGAAGCGAACGCCTGCAAAGAAAAGGGGCAATGAAGCCTTTAAAGAAGGAAAATTCGAAGAAGCCTTAACTTTTTATAAAAACGCTATCAATTTATCTCCGAGTGACAATAAAGATTTAGCCGTATACTATAAGAACTTGGCCGCTGTGCATTTGAAGTTGAATAAATTCGACGACGCTGTGGAGGATTGTAATAAGTCACTAGAAATCGTGCCGAACGATCCGAAAGCATTATTTAGAAGATCTCAAGCACTAGAAACTCTAGAGCGTTTTGAAGAAGCTTACAGGGATGCAAGGCAAATTCTTAATGATGATCCAAATAATAAAACGATACAACCTATTCTGGAGAGACTGTATAAAGTTGTGCAAGAAAGAGCCAGGCAGAACGCTCAAATTTCAACTAAAGTTGAAAGTATGTCAAAAATTGCTTTCGACATAACTGCCGATAAAGAGAAAAGAGAGACGGCTATGAATAACATTATGGTGCTAGCTAGAGAAAATGCGGCTCTGATCTTATAATTAAAACTGGTGTTCAACAATTACGCAAACTAGTTAAAATCGAGAAAAATCGGGAGATTTTCATTGCCTCTATAAGAATATTAGGGGAGTTATGTAAGCATAATCCCCAGAAGACATTAAAAGTGTTACAAGTGGTTGGAGTGCCATGGTTTTTGGAGATTTTAGACGCAGACTGTGAACAACAAGTCAACGCTGCTCAATATTGTATACAAACGATTCTAAATACGTTTTCGGGCATGGAGAATAAACCTGACACGAAGCCTAACATTGATATGTGTAAAAAGTACCAAAATGAGATAAATACATTATTGACGTATTTGGTTACTGCAGTAAATAATCATATGATAAGCGGTTTAGCTAGAGATGCCATAATTGAGTTGTTAATGAAGAATATACATTATGACGCCTTAAATTGGGCCGAACAATTAGTGGATATTGGTGGTGTGGGTAAGTTACAGCGTCTGCATGTTAAATTTTTGTGACATTTATACATATTCAATAATTTACAGCACATGTACCATTCACTCATAAGTTTGTGTGTCAAATAAGCCAAAATATTTATCTCGCACATGTATCACTTATTAGTTTTTAATATTGCATCAAATTCTATATTGTATGCATTTCTTTAAAAACTAGCGGCTATCATATTCTATAGTTTTTTTTTTTTAATATTTTCAGACACTAAGTATAGATGCAAGGATTGCAAGCTTTTTACAGTGAGAAAATAACAAATTAATGTATTTCTACTATTAACTGTAATAATTAAGACGAATTTTTCCCAAAAAAAATCCTGCGTGAGGAGAAATTTTTTTCTTGGGAAAAATTCCTCCTAATTATTACAGTTAATAGCAGAAATGCATTAATTTGTTATTTACTAAGTACAGACTTTTTTTTGATTTGTTCTAATGCTGTTTGTATAAAGTTTGTACAAGCGATTACGTAGATTAATAATATTTTTTGAAAATTTGTAACAATTCTAACAAGGAGAACACGCCAAATGTTAAACGCAGATGAGCGGTTTTGTCAGTTGATAGTGGAGACTCCTTGAGATGCGTTCAGATATTTACTCCGAGTTATTCTATGTCAATTTAACGTAAGTAGATAGTACCTGACCAATCACAGATTGTCGTATAGAGTAACTCGGAGTAGACATTTGAACGCACCTCAGAAGTACTTTTATATAATATGTAGATGGCCAGACGTTATTTTTTGAAGCCTAAAGGCTACTTTACAGTTCACAATTTTTCGTATTGCGTGCAATAGAATTGCGCGCAATGAAATATTAAGGCCGCTTTACAGTTCGCAATTTTTGGTATTGCGTGCAATAAAATTGCGCGCAATCAAATATTAGAGCACGTTCTATTCCGTGCAACACCAATAAGATTGCACACAGCTGATCGAAACCCATTGAATGCGCATGCGCTATTTGTATTGCGCGCAATTCTATTGCACACAATACGAAAAATTGCGAACTGTAAAGCGGCCTTAATATAGTTTTACATCTCACATAAGTACCGAAATACGCAACTAGCTTACAGGTGCGCAATAGCGTAGTGGTAAAGCCTTACCAAGAGCGAGCTTCGATCATATATGTTTTCGCGGATGTTCTGATGCGCGCTGGCCTCCTATGTCTGCTGATAGGAATTTATGGTGTATCTAAAGTTTTCCTAGTGCAAGTCAATGAATATTTCTTTATTCTTAAGGTTTTCTGTACGTTGTTCATTGCAGATATAGTTTAGGCATGTGAATGTATGTATGTATGTTTTATTTCATACAAGGTTTGGCTGTAAAGCAGTATTTTCTGAGCCCCGCCTTGTGATTGATATTATTATTATTTTTTATTTTGATTATTTTGATTTTGATGTTGATTATAAAAATAACTCACCATTATCAATAAAGGCATTTATTATTTATTATTATTATTATTAAATATTACAATGATAATAAAGGTACAAAAGAAGATTTAATTTACACAGACTGTTGGTAATATTGTTTAATTAGATATGTGTGAAAGTAAATATCAGTAATTAGTAACATGTGAATTAAATTTGGTTAATTGCATTGGATAATAATCGGGTTACCGTTATACACAGCCGAACACTACAGTACATTTATCAGATTATTGGCACTAACTGTTCCTTTATTAGATTAGGTTAGAAAGTTATGTTTTGTTTAATGCAGTGCGCCATTTCTATTATCGCACTATTTATCGCTTCTATGTGATGTTTTTACAACGTTGCCAATTGAGTATCCCATCGGAATTTCTTAGTAATGCCGAATGTTACCACTAGAGGCAGCACTTCAGGATGAACTTTTGCTTAAAATATTACTGCCAATTCATTTCGAAGGGTTCCATAACCGACAATTCACTATAAAGTTCTCTTAAGATTCGTGGCAAATCAATATGTCGGACACATATATAAACGCATTTACAGCGCGATTTATTAGGTACATTTATAGCCACAATTTCCAAATAATACGTAAATAAAGAGGTGCAATGGAATTTCGAAAATATGAGTTCAAGAATGACGTGCGGTAAAGTTATTAGTAAACGCATTACGAGAAAAACACATAAATTGTTGGGCGCAAAAAGAAGAAAAAGAATTATGCCAAATGCAAAAGCAAATAAAAGTCTCATACTCTTATATTGGAGATACACATGTATATCTCAAAGCAGAATATGAAAAAGCAAAATTTACCACCTCAATTTTGTAAAAATCTAGCAAATACAAACTGACCTTGAAAGCTCTATAAATTAATCCTCTAGTAATACACTCAACTCAAAAAAAAAACTACCCCCAAAATGGAACCTTGAACACACAGTTCAAATAATATTTAATTTCGTACACACTGTACGAAATTAAATATTATTTTATTATATGTTATAAATATATTAATACCTATATTAATAATAAATGTAATAACAGGTAATATATTATTTAATTATTTATTCTTACAAAAAATTCTTTTTTATACTTCGGTGCTTTTATAACTACTAGGGCTCAAATGTATAACATATAAATAATCGGGAATTTCCCGAGAGGCCGCGGCTTTTTGGGGCCGCCATGCGGTTATCACATTACTCAACTAAAGCAAAAATCTAACATTTATAAATGCGGACTTTAAGGGTGGCCAAGATTACAAAAAAATTCATTACTGTCAATAACGGTAAAACTCATAATTCTTTTACAAAATAGATGTCTCTGTAGGTACTATTCCTAACAACGAATACTTATGGTTACATGTGTGGTGGTTATACAACATATTTGCCGAAATAAGTGGGGGCAGAGTGGAACGGCAATCGTGAATTAAGAGGCACATAGTATATCTGAACAGATTTGAAATGTATAGCATTTCTACTATTTCAAGTGTGTCGAGTACATTTGCAGTATTTTGGATACATTGTACGAGCATTCAACTGAGAAGGTTGCGGACCCAATGCGTACAGCAAAGGAAAAAAAATCGGCGGTTGCGGTTAATGAGAAAAATAATGTAACGTTTTTCGGTTCTTAAAACGTTGTCGGGGTTTTAGAAAAACACACAGGCGATATATTTAAATTCACTTATTCTATTAACACTATTACGGTAATTAAAATCTATTAAAAATGCTTATTAACTATATCACTTAACCACTAATGTCTTTATTTATGTAAACGATATTTATATTACATGTACTAATTCAATCGCGACCGCACTATCGAACTCGTATCGATTGACTGCCTCCTGGCCAACCCGACGCGTTATTTATAGCTGGCGCGAACTTCCAGATTGTTCGGGGGCCTTCTAGAATCCTCGAAGATTCTAGAGAATATTCTCGAATCTTCGACCGGTGCTGCCCTCTGTATTCGTCGTAGTAGTTCTTCTTCCGCTATGCTAGCGCCATCTAGGGACGCCTATCGGAACCGCCAGTTGAAAAGTTGGCGCTCGTTACACTGCTCCCTCCTTAGATCTGTTCCGTCCCGGAACAGGAACTATCACCTCCATGAAGATACGAACAGTTCTCTCCATTCCTACACGACGAGGTCCGGAAGAAATAGCACGCTACCGTCCGTCGCCTCCCTTCTGCTGACCGCGGGTTGTAGCTGCATACTAGGAACTCTATTCCAGTATATCGAAAATTTCTTCGAGCATGTTCCTTACGACCCTCCAGTCCAAGCCATCCAATCCACAGCCTATTTTTGGCACCCTGATCTTATTGATCTCCAGCTCCAACAGCTGCTCTCTTAAACTTATCAAGCTGTCCCACATCGTCCGGTAGGTTGGCTTGCCAACTGAGGCTTCTTTGGTCACCAAGTAGAATAAAGGCCGTTTTTTTCCTGGCAAGTGCAGAGCCTTGCCCACCTCAGGGTTCTGGCTTCGGAGATCTTGGACACCACCAAATTTCTTCTTGAAGACGGTAGCTATCCCCTTGCCCATTCTTAAATCTTGGGCAACACAATGTGCTAACGCGCACCCTTCAGGAGCCAAAAACAAATCCTCCTGAATCTCCGTTGTTACACCATGACGCACTTTGCGGCCATTCCCATACTTGTCCATGAACTCCTCATAGCTGAGTTCTTCTTCGGGAAGTCTACAAACTCGGACCATCTGCTCGTCCTCTTGATTGTCCCAAGATAAGGAGCTAGGCGATTAAAATGCACCACTCTTGCTTTACCATTGGTTTCTTCTCTGATGCGATAGATGACGTCATTAATTCGCTTTATCACTTCGTAAGGCCCGTCCACGATCGTTGCAGCTTAGGTGAGAAGCCTCGACGTCGCTGAGGATTGAACAGCCAGACCAGGTCTCCAGGCTGATATCCGCCTTCATTCGCTCTGATGTCGTAGTGTTCTTTCATGCGGTCACTTGCTTCATGGATATTCGCCCTCACCCGATCGTGAATATCATCCATTCGCCTCCGCAAGTTCAAACATAGTCATCTCCAACTACTTCTTCATTTGGTTTAAAGCCGAACTTAAGATCGCATGGTAAGCGCAGTTCTCGTCCAAAAGCACACTAGATGGACTTTGGCCAGTGGTTTCGTGGACCGATGCTCTATACGCCAGCAAGAATAGATGTAGCTGCTGGTCCCAATCTCGCTGGTGGCCTGCGACAACTTTTGATAGATACTTGATAACTGTCCTGTTCATGCGCTCCACCATGCCATCTGATTGCGGGTGCAAGGCAGTTGTTCGGGTCTTGCGAATACCCAATATTTTGCACACCTCTTGAAAACTGCCGATTCAAAATTCCGTCCCTGGTCGGAGTGAAGTTCAAGCGGCACACCAAACCGACTGAAAAGTTCTTTAACTAAAGTCTCAGCCACTGTAACAGCTTCCTGATTTGGTAATGCGTAAGCTTCCACCCATTTGCTGAAGTAGTCTACTGCAACCAAGATGTATTTATTTCCAAATTCCGTCGTGGGAAATGGTCCGGCAACATCAATCGCAATCCTTTCAAAAGGACTGCCAACGTTGTATTGCCTCATAGGGGCCCTCTTCCTTTGGGAAGGTCCATTGGCAGCGGCGCAAGTTGTACATCTCCGGCACCAGTCTTTCACGTCATTCTTGCAATTAACCCAATAGAATCGCTCTCTGACCTTCTCTATAGTCTTCCGGACTCCAAGATGCCCTCCCGATGTTCNTAGCACGCCCGTTCGTCGCCTCCCTTCTGCTGACCGCAGGGTTGTCAGTTGCATACTAGGAACTGTCTATTCACGTATTAGTTGGAAAATTCTTCGAGCTTGTTCCTTACGACCTCCAGTCATGATCCGATCCACAGCCATTTGGGCACCCTGATCTTATTGATCTCCAGCTCCAACAGCTGCTCTCCTTAAAACTTACAGCTGTCCCCAGCATCGTGCCGGTAGGTGGCCTTGGCCAACTGAGGCTTCTTGTGCACAAGTAGATAAGGCGTTTCTTCTTTCCTTTTCCTGGCAAGTGCAGAAGCCTTGCCCACACTCAGGGTTCAGCTTTCGGCGATCTTGGACACCACCAAGATTCTTCTTGATACGGTAGCTACCTTGCCCATCTCTTAAAGTTTGGGCAACACATGTGCTAACGCGCACCCTTTCAGAGCAAAAACAAATCCTCCTGAATCTCCGTTGTGTACATCATGCACGCCACTTTGGCGGCATTCCATACTTGTCCATAAAACTTCTCTACTGGTTTCTCGGGAGTCCTACAACACCCGGGACCATGCTGCGTCCTCTTTGATTGTCACCCCAAGTAAGGAGCTAGGCGATAAAGAAGTGCACCACTCTTGCTTTAACAATTGGTTTTCTTTCTGATGCGAAATTAGATGAACGTCATTTATTTTCGCTTATCACTTGTAAGGCCCGTCCCACGAATCGTTGCACGCTTAGGCGAGAAGCCTCGACGTCGCTGAAGGATTGAACAGCCAGACCAGGTCTCCAGACTGATATCCGCCTTTCATTGCTCTGATGTAGTAGTGTCTCCAATTCCATGCGGTCCTGCTTCATGGATATTGGTCCTCCTCCGATTCGTTGGAATATCATCCATTCGCCCTCCGCAAGTTCGAAACATAGTCCTCTCCAACTACTTCTTCATTTGGTTTAAAAGCCGATTAAGATCGCAATGGTAAGCCAGGCCTCGCCAAAAAGCACACTAATGTTTGGTCCAGTGGTTTCGTGGACCGATGCCTAGTACGCCAGCAAGAATAGGATGTAGCTGTTGCCGGTCCCATCTCGCTGGTGGTTCGCGACAACTTTTGAGTAGATACTTGTAACTGTCCTGTGTATGCGTCCACCATTGCCATCTGATTCGGTGGCAAGGCAGTTTGTTCGTGGTCTTGCGAAAACCCAAGTATTTGCAACAACCTCTTGAAACACTGCATGATTCAAAATTCCGTCCCTGGTCGGAGTGAATTCAAGCGGCACACCAAATCGGCTGACAAGTTCTTTGTAACCCATAAAGTCTCAGCCGACTGTAACTAGTCTTCCTGATTTGGTATGCGTAAGCTTCTCACCCATTTTGCTGAAGTATCTAACTGCAACCAAGATGTAATTTATTCCAATTCCCGTCGTGGGAAATGGTCCGCCGGGCACACGTCAATCGCAATCGCTTTCAAAAGGACTGCCAACGTTGTAAGTGGCCTCAATAGGGGCCCCTTCTCTTTGGAGGGCCATTGGCAGCGGCGCAAGTTGTACATTCTCGCCCAGTCCTTCACGTCATTCTTACAATGTAACCATGATCGCTCTCTGACCTTTCCTATACGGTCTTGGCGGACTCCAAGATGCCTTCCTGATGTTCCTCATGAAGAGTTTTAAAACACTTCGGGAATTCTTGCTTTCGAACCACAATCTGAAGTCTGCTATTGGTCCAGCTTCGTCTTCTAACACTCGTCTGAGAAGACCATTTTCCATGTACCAAAGAGCCCCACTGACAATAACGAGTTTAGCTCTCGCGAATACGGTGACCGTTTCCCCAGTTGGCCGCGCTTTCTTGCATCTTCCACTCCATCACACACTTCAAAACTTCGTCAGACTCCTGGTGCTCGGATTGGTCTTTCAGGTCCATCTTATTATGACAGTAGTTCCCTCAAGCAGGTTGCTTCATTTTCCCTTCGGACACACAGCAGTGCGTACAACTTGACACAGGGTCTCCTTCGATAGTGCGTCAGCGTTTCGAATGACTGGTTCCAGGCCGATGTCGCGAATGCAAAGTCATGACTGTACTTCAGACGCCTATCCATCCTGGCAACGTGCCCTACCGGATTCTTAAGCCGCTAGCAACCACAATCAATGCCGCATGGGTACGGTTCTAACAAGCAACTTTCCTGCCCAGAGATATTTATGAAAGAGCTCTATAGACTTAACTACGGCCAACAGCTTCTCTCCTGGTACCAATAGTTTGCGTTCCGGTTTGAACAGGCCACTTTGCTGAAGTAAACCGAGCATTTTTCGTGGCCATCTTGAACTGGACAAACAACGCCTACCCGATGCCCACGTTGCTGCATCAGTAGTACCAAAATAAATTTTCCGTCAGCCTGTGGATAGCACAAGATGGGCGCAGTGGTCAGTCGATCTGTTCAATTCTCCAAAGGCTCCTGGCAGCTCTTCTTCCTAGACGTAGTCTCTGCCCTCTCAGTTAATGTTCTCGTGGGGGAGAGGCTTGGCGATGTTCGCAAATCCAGGAACGAAATCGGCGGTAATAAGTGCATAGCCAAGAAAACTCTTTACTTCATGGCTGTCCTCGGATAACCGGCCCAAGACCGTTGACCGCTGTCTATTTCCCGGGGTCACCGAACTCATCCTCTGATACTAGGCGGGGTGTGACTTGCTTCCGGAAAGGTTGCACTTTTGGGGTTAAGCTTCAATTTGCTCCTTTCAATCGCGGCAATACTTGCTCCAAGTTCTTCAAATGGTCTCAAAAGATTTCCTAAGACAATTATAATCGTCGACGTATACCAAGCAAGTTTCCCAGGATAGTCCCGTCAGTACGTTTTCCATCAAATCTTTCAAAACGTCGCGGGAGCATTACATAACCCAAATGGATGACGTTAAATTGCCACAATCCTGTCCGATCGTAAACGGCCGTCTTCTCCTTATCCTTTGCCTCTTCGACTTGCAATACCACTCTTCAGGTCGAGGGTCGAAAATACCTTACAACCACCTGGGTATCTAAAGTGTCATCGATTCGGGGCAAAGGATAACTGTCCTTCTTGGTTCATTATTTAGTTGTCGATAATCCACGCAAAACTAGTTGAACACCATCCTTCTTCTTCAACAGTACCAATGAGAAAGCCCATGGACTGTTCGATGGTTCACATTACGCCATCCTGCTCCATATCCTGTAATTTGGTTCTGTTCGGCTCGTTCGGCCAATGGCAATCTGTCTGGGCGGCGAGCCGGATCTCGCTGGGCATGCTCCAGTGTCTATTCGATGTCGTACAACATTAGTCGTGCCCTCGTGTTCCGGTCTTCTGCTTGAAAAGATCCTTGGTAGCGTCAAGCAGCTGTTTCACGGTATGCGTGTGTTGAGTGTTGCCAAAATCCTTGCAAGACAAGTCAATGAAGTTATTTACCACTCAGGAAGCGGTCTGGAGTTGTTGTTACGGCCATCCTCTTTGTTGACAATCGACGACAATAGCACAACTTCCCAAAGGTACCGCCTTCCTCAGCTTACTGGATACATATTGACGTTCATCAGTCGGACGGGCAATTTTTCTCCAGCTTGTATCACTGCTTAGCAATCAGTATTCCACGACTTGACGCTAATCGCTCCCGGTTCCACATTAAACCTTGCCCCTTGGGATACTCCCACTCACGCTCGCTTCCACAATGGTTTCACTGCGGCTCGCCACAGTTATTCTTCTGCAACACTACGCAGGCCGACATATTCTTGCTATGGTTAAGAAAACTTCTTCTTTACCAACTTCAACACTCTGCTTGCAAGTCAGTTTAAAAACAAATTCTGTCATTATGTCCATTCCGAGGATTACGGTCTTGTTCTATATCTGCAACCTACTACCGATACTGGCATGCAGTATCACCAATAGAAGTGGGCCATCCGTCTCCCCAACACGTTGACTGATTGCCCAGTTGCCGTACCGTAGCGTCCACCTGGTTGGATGTATCGGCTTCTTCTTTCCACTGCTTGCCGGCCGAAGAATTGTCAGTTGTTGCACCAGTAGCTATCAGTAATTCTCGTTTCCCATTTACATGCCATACACGATGAGCCTGCTAAGTCTAACATCCACTGAAGCAACAATCACTGGTGTTACTGGGGCACAGCATACACATAGGTCGACGATCGCCCTTCCCGTCGGCCCATTTTAGTTTTCCGTCGGCTTTGGTTTTCGTGGATCGGGACCACCGACTACGTAGTGCCCCATCCTTCCACAATTCCAGCATCGTCTTCCTGGTTGCCTAGTTTTGCACGGATTCCATTTTCGTCATCAAATTCGTAAATATCCTTAATTTCGCATGATAATTCTTTCTAATGGCTCTTTTCCCTCTGACTCCTAGAACACGGACGCGAGCAGGTCCTTTGACCGATTGCTTCACGGCTTCAAAACTCTAGTGCTTGAGCTAAAGCCTGGTTCAACGTTTGCGGCCAGCGAGCATTCACTGCCTGTTTGAGTATCCTTATCAGAGCAGGCCATCCAGGAATTTCCACAGCGAGAACCTCGCACACATCTTCCGGTACCGTTGGGTACGCACTTAACCTAGACGAACGACGTCAGCTTCATACTCCTGTAGAGTCTCGTTTGACCTCTGGCAGCGACTTTTTCAACTGCGAGCGTAAACTTGCTGCAGATGTGTATTACCGAAACGCATCTCCCAATTGATTAAGTAGGCGTTTGGTATTTTGTCGCTCCGTCGAAGGAATACCTGGAGAATATCAACGCATCGGCCGCGCAGAGCTACGGATAGCATGGCTGCCTTGGTAGTTTCGGTCCAGCCATATACCGTAGACGGTGTATCCAGCAGCCGTCAATAATCTTCCAGGGCGTTTCCCATCGAAGGTAGGCAGGTCACATTTACTTGAACCGTACAGCATGCGCACTATTTCTGGGTTCCAACTGACAGGTTCTCCGTATTGGTTGAATTTCCAGTTTCTTCCGTCTTCGGTATAGCTACAGAATGAATTTGTTCTTCTAGCACTTCATGCGACGTCCAATTCTCAATCATTCTAGATTTTTCTTCTTGGAGTTTTTCGTCGATCTATCATACTAGTTCCTGTTACGCTATTAGACTTTCTATAACTTTCTCTTCTATGTTTTCAATCTTTCTTCTAATTTTCTAGAATTTTCTAATATTTCTCGTCCATGTTTTCAATTTTTTCTAGAATTTCTCTTCTAAATTGCGAGAATTTTCCATAAACTTTCTCTCCAGTTTTCTAGAATTTCTATATTCTTCTCGTCCATGTTTTCAATCTTTCTTCCATTTTCTAGAATTTTCTATATTCTTCTCGTCCATGTTTTCAATTTTCTAGAACTTTCTCTTCTAGTTTTCTAGAATTTTCTATATTCTCTCTCCATGTTTCAATTTTCTTCTAGTTTTCTAGAATTTTTCTGAGAATTTTCTAGAACTTTCTCTTTAAAATTGCGAGAATTTTTCTCGTAAGTTCTTTTTAGAAGTTCGCCATTACCACCAGACACTTCAAACCAAAATATGTCTCAGAACTTCACCCAGCTGCTTCTATTGCTATCGTAATCTCGACTGAGCTCGCGCTTCTCTCCCACTCGTATCTTCATCCTTTCTTCTAATTCCCGTTTGAGATCTACCACTTTCAAATCCACTAATTTAACAGTATTTCGCTGCCATTGTTTCTATTAAACACTATTAGTCCACTAATATATCGCCAAATAACCCCACACCTAGAACCAATTGTACGTTTTTCGGTTCTTAAACGTTTGTCGGGGTTTTAGAAAAACACACAGGCGATATATTTAAATTCACTTATTCTATTAACACTATTACGGTAATTAAAATCTATTAAAAATGCTTATTAACTATATCACTTAACCACTAATGTTCTTTATTTATGTAAACGATATTTATATTACATGTACTAATTCAATCGCGACCGGCACTATCGAACTCGTATCGAATTGACCTCTCTGCCAACCCGACGCGTTATTTATAGCTGGCGCGAAACGTCCAGATTGTTCGAGGCCTTCTAGAACGTCCCGAAGATTCTGGAGAATATTCTCGAATCTTCGACCCGGTGCTGCCCTCTGTTATTCGTCGTAGGTAGTTCTTCCTTCCGCTATCCAGCCCATCTAGGGACGCCTATCCGAACCGCCAGTTGAAAAGTTGGCGCTCGTTACAATAGTACAAATGAACCTTATTATTCGGAATTAATATTATTCTTGAAAATCATATTCAGATTCTTTTGAATCAGAAGAAATTGATAGGCTTGCGTTCTGGTCAATTGGAGCTGGAGCTCTCATCTCTAAAAGCTCACATATGCTACTGAGTTTCTGAAGATATGAAAAGATTTCGACACTTAATATGACCTACCGCAAAGTATAGGTCACAATGATGGTTCTCTCGCTATACCTGCTGTAGCGTGTTTTGTACCTTTGGTTTTATACTTGTGGCTTTTTGGGAACGGCACTAATTAGTTAATCCTTATCCATATTGAAATATATAGTTGCAAGCCTCAAAACAACATTGTGCAAATACTAGTTGTATGCATATATATGACAAAAAGTGTGGGGATTACCTTCAAAATCAATCAACAGCGATACTTTCAGACATCTGCGTTTAGAAAAATCAATCTATGAACTTATCAATGCATGACGAGGTGAACTTCAAGCGGTGTAGCAATGTAAACAAACATCAATTAAATTTTGCTCAACCGTTTAATAGTTTGTTTCTTTCTGAGGCAGAACTACACCAACAGCTTTACTCTGAGAGATCGCCTACTAAACACACTTCCCTCTCTATAGTTGCATTCTTGGTTGAGCACAGATACATTACATTACAGCTGCCCTGCGCTTATTATTAATAATGCAATTTTGCGCTGTGAAGTTATTTTATCTTCATAGGCTCTCCATTCTATCGTTAAACATGTAATACTTGTCTGGTAATACACCATTTTAATTATAACAAGGGTCTTACATATCCATGTATGGATTTAGAAATTAGAAAGTTGTTACGGGGTTCGTTTACTCTCAAGCTAAAGCTTCCTTGTCGAAATATTGTTGACACACAAATTTTGGAAGAAACGTATATTTGACAGAAACAAACAAAATTCAAGATAATAGAGATACAATGAATAAACAATAAAACTTAACTCTTAACAGGGTTACGATGAATAATATATGAAGTTCGATCTTAACCTGTATACTTAAAAAATAAATAAACTATTAATTATGACATAATTCCGAAATATAGATGTTATTCTTAATGTCTAGGTTAATAATGTTGGCCGGAAGGTTTGTGTCATGTGATAGGATTTTGAAAATAATAAAATAACATAATGAAATATTAATTTGGTGCAAGAAAAGAAAATAATAAAACTAAAATATACGACTTAGCTGGTAAATCTTTAGGAGTGTCGGTGTATTTGCGCCCGGGAGGGTGGTTTGAGCGCGTTACGCTGATGTCAAGGCGTGGTCCCCTTTCGAATTCAACGATCTGGATCCGGTCTCCCAAGTTACGTACTTCGTTCACCCTCTTGGTTTAACTCAAGCCAAAATAATGTAGTAGTTGTAGTAGATAGTAGATAGTAATATAGTTGTAATAGGTCCTTAGATAGGACCGGATTACTAAACTGATAAAATTAACAAGAGAAGAAGTCCGCTTACCAGTGACCTAAGATGATGCCATTAACAAAAAACGAATGCCGACTTGACGCTGCTGTTGTAAAACCCTTTTCAGGAATATCGATACAATGGACACAAAACTCCTGGCTGCCCCAGGTAACGAAAAATAATGCACTTGATATTGGAAGTTTCTCGCGCGACAAAATCCCACAATGTGGTCTAATTTAAATTTGCACGGAGCAACTTGAACAGCGCGTCTAAGATGGTGTGTGTCGCTTGTGCGTCTCCCTTACTTAGCGAGAGGGCGGAAATCGGAAAATGCAACGTGAATCAAATAAGTCACTGACAACCTTAACAATGCTGAATAATTTACACAAAAGAAAAGGTTTTAATGAATGAAACTTGAACTAATAATTGAAGAATGAAAAACAAATTAACTGACACTGAAATTACTATAATTTGGAAATAAATAACGAAAATGAGACATTAAATTTTGCTATCACGGTAAGATGTGTTGTGACGAGCAAGAACTTCGACACTTTACTGCTAGATTGCGTTGCAGGGTCTAATTCTTAATTTAATGAAATAAAAATCTTTAAATAAAATCTAAAAATGAAGCGATTGCAATCCAACGGCAACAAAGTGTAAGCTATAGGCGATTTTCTTGTTCTACGCGTATATTATATGGACTTAAAATTTTGTAATTTGTTCTCAGATATCAATGTAATATAACAAGGCGCTGGCTGGTTCTTTTGCTGTTTTCGTTAAGTTATAATATTTGTGTGAATTTATATGTTATGGAGTATGAAGTCGTTTCTTAAGGCGATTTTTAATTTTACTTCAGATTTCGCGTATGTACTTGGAGTTAGTTCAATTAATAGCCTCGTCGACTAAGAAACGATATTTTTTAAAGCATTTGTAGACGTCGTGTCGTAAAGCAGTTAGTTTGCTCTTTTCAAGAAGCAAAGAGAATTCAATGGCATGTGTATTATTTTCAAAAAAAAAAAACATTTTATTCAAACTTGTGACGTTGTGCAGTTCATCCATCAATTTAGTGATAAGTTTATAACTGAGATATTCGAAATGCTTAACTGAGTAAACCAATTCCATACTTCGTTATTCATGATTTAAGTCACTATTACCAGATGGACCATGAACGAAACCTTTTATCCTAATTGGTAAAATACTTTAAAGCACAAAAACTCATATCATTTCCGAAGTACATGCGTTATAGTGTTGACATTATTCCCTCCGATATCTTATCAATTTGTAAATATAATCTTCATCCCCGTAAAGAGCAAAGTTTCGAGAAACAATCTCGATACAGCCGGGTATTGTATCAGAATCAATGCGTATACGGAACGCTCACACATCCATCGTTCGAAATGAGATCAGATAGCGGAAGATTTGTGTATCGCAACTCCACCGTCGCTTATTTCTACCTGTCTGGCGTGCCGCGCGAACTGACGCATGATGGATGAATGGTTATTGAAATATTTCGGCCCGTTTTATCTCGGCGAACGAGCCTGGTCCCGCGCGCGGATCATCCGACGAGTTTGTGCCAAGTTTACACATGTCAAGCGGAGCGGTGTCGATACGCTCAGTCAGTCGGAGTTAGGAGAGCGGGTCGGCCGTGGTATGAGGCTGGTAGTAAGCTAACAACGCCGTGTATTCCCGGTGAAGAGGCGGGTGGTTGCGTGGGGTCGAGGGTGGGGGCGTGCACTTTGACGTTTACAAAGGAGAATCTTAATATCCGTGTACGAGAGTCGTTACGGCAAGGGTGTCGACTTCACAAGGGATCAGCTTTCTTAAGGAGCATAATGGGATCACGTTCATCCCTCTTAGACGGGGATCAACACGACTTAGGTTCACTAGACTAGTGGATTCTTTTTTTTTTTAGAAGTTGCTAACGGTTCGTCTGAAAAACCGCTAAAAGGATGATGCGAAAGTGATACGGTAGGTGTATAAAAAAAGTGCATATAGTTGAATGTATTATATAAAACTATTGACATATAAATTGTGTAGTTTACTTATTACTTCTGCTCTCTACATTTGATTCAGTTTTGCAACTGCTCTTCCTAGATATATTTCTTTTACAATATTTCAAATAATTAGTTCAGATTAGAAACGTGTGTAACACTCGGTTGATATTAACATGCATATGTTTCACCTTACCAAGGAACGTCAGTGCTACTGGTCAACCTAATGTATTATACGAAGAAAGTCGTATATATTCTTAATAAGTGGAAGAATAATTGAATGAGAGTTCAAAATGGAAATCTTATTATTAACGTGAAAATATTTGCTAAATTGTCGATCTGAAACTACAATATGTATCTATAAAGGACAACAACAATTGTAGAACGACTTTACACCACTATATAATGCCTTAAGTAACCAACGCTAATTGATAATTAGGTCACATTAGTGCCAGCTATTTCTTTCTCTTTGATCCCAGAGTAACCTGGCACTCATCTCAATGTAACATTTAGATGTCCCGCCAGCTGTTTAAGTTTTCTGTGGCACCCCAGTACCATCTCAGAGTCAAATCTGACAGCCCCCAAAGCTTTGAGGGCAGTCTGGCTGTCGGAGATGATTTCTACCCTTACATTCTTGTGTGGATAGTTTGAGATGTTCCCAGCACAAATCTGAATGGCAATAATTTCAGCTTGGGAAATAATGGGGAGGCCGCTAGGCTGAAGCTGCTAAGCATGTTATTGATTGTTTTTTTTTACCGATTGTGATAGGCTATAGTATGTATTCTGTTGGGCTTTAGAACAATTTTTAGTTGATCTGGAAGTTCAATAGCATGATTTCCATACTTGAATAAAAGATTTTAATCAAAAATCAAAATGCTCAATTAAAAGGTTTACTTTGCCATCTAGCAATTCAAACCGTTCTTCTCTTAAGTAATTACTATAAAAGGTTTATATGTAAAGTGAAAGTCTTTCTGAGTTTATTAATAGATAAGTATCCTAACTGTAGCCCAGCAAAAATGACAGTCTTCAACTTCTAAAGTATTTATGAGAGGACATAGAAAGGAAATTAAGACATAAATTCACATTTTTGAAGAATCTCAGTAATTTTTCTGATCTTTAGTTTAACCAGAAATGACATATTTTCTCGATTCTTAAATGGCATTATGTATTCCAATATTTCTCGAGATTTTGGTTTACATTGGTAACATTTTAAGCAAAACTATTTAGAAATTTTGTGACATATTTTATTTTCTTTATCGAGAGTGCTTCGAAGCATTTGAAGTTCTTGTTGGTTACTGTAAAAACATTTTGTTTTTGCTCTGTGCATATCTGTTTGCGCGCATCGAAAAACTTAAAACATACATCAGGAAACAATACATAGGTGCGCAGTTAGCATTGGACGGCAATCATTGGGACCCTTCCCTATGTTGATGATTAAACAGTATCAGCTAAGGAAGTGGAGAGCATATTCATCAATCGACTTGTCCACTGCGACCACTTGGGTCTATTTTTAAGATGTTACCTTAAAGTTCATCCAACAAGTTTAGGCTTTTAAGGTGGCTCAATATTTTGTTGAATCAGATTATTTTCACATCCTCTAGGGAAAGCTTCCCAAAGGTTGCATACCTGATTCTTGCAGCACCAGGGCAGTGGCAGAAAATATGCTCAGCTGTCTCCTGGTTTTCTAAACACAGTCGGCATACGGTCGGAGGGTCCAATTCTGTGTAAGTGATTTCTGAATCTACAGCTACCTGTAAAGACAGAGAAAATTACCTTGACCTTTTTACAGTCAAGTGCAAGTAGTTCCTTCGGTCTGAAATAATTAGGTTTGGTAACACGCATTCACATATGCCAGACAAAAAAATTGTTCTAGTATTGGGGTTTCTAAATTACCGTAAGTGTTATGACAAGGACAGGAGCTGTTTCCTGAAAATGTTGCGCAGTACTTTTTTAGCAAAGGCGTCTGTTTCCTCATCTTCAAGAATGATTCAAGATAGATTGTTAATCAAGTGGACGACTTTAGTTAAATGCTACGTAATCTAAATCGTTACTATACTGGATGAGATCTTGAGACAACGGAATATCTCTAAAATACTACATCAAATCAAAAAAAGATCTAAATAAGATTTGTTATAATGTAGGGGGCTCACTGAATGGTGCCGAACTCGATCCCCCCCAGATTGGGAGGGGGGACAACTTTGAAATCTTAAATGGGAACCCCCATTTTGTATTGCAGATTCGTATTCTACGCCATCAAGTATGTAGTTTTTGTTTAAAACTTTTTTTTCGATTCGTAACAGATTGGCTGTAGTCGCAAAAAACATCATTGTGAACGTCTAGAAAAAAAGAAGCAAGCAAACATGATTTTGTGTTTTTTTTTTTATTTTAACAGAAACTAACATTTCAAAAAGCCATGTGTTCGAAACGGTGCCTCTTCACTTCGATACATTCATTTATTCGCAATTGGAATGCTATTAAACGAAACAAAACCGTACTTTATTTAGTACTTGACAAGCTGTGAATACTTACACATTATCCGATCCCCATTTAGATTATTAATTATTAATCCAATACAAATTAGTTAGTGTTGAATATTTAAACAGTAATGAGGCTATAGCATTATGCAATATAAATTGCCGTAAGGGCTTTTTGAAATGTTATTTAATGTTAAAATAAAAAAAAACACAAAATCATGTTTGCTTGCTTCTCTTTTTTGGGTATTTTTCTAGACGTTCACAATCATGTTTTTTGCGATTACAGCGCAATCTGTTACGAATCGAAAAAAGTTTCAAACAAAAAGTACATACTTGAGGCTTAGAATCCGAACCTGCAATACAAAATGGGGGTTCTCATTTAAGATTTCAAAGTTGTCCCCCCTCCTACTCTGGGGAGGGGGGGAGGTGGGGGATTGAGTTCGGCACCATTCAGTGAGCCCCCTACATTATAACAAATCTTATTAAGATCTTTTATTGATTTGCAGTATTTTAGAGATATTCCTTAGTCTCAAGACAAAAATCTCACCCTGTATATATGCCTAGCTAAAGGTCAAAGTCAGAATACATATCTATTGGAAAACACGTAGGAAGTATCCGAATTTGGGAAAATCTAAGTTGTCGGAATATAATGTTCTCTAAGCGAGGTGATAGTAGAGAAGCAACAAGAAAAATATCCGATCATTAAATTCAGTATTATGAGACAAGACCATTAGAAAATCAACAAAAATATAGTATGTGGATGAGTTTTGAAAAGTGTGTAATTATACGGGGACAGATAGGGACAGCGAAGCAAAGACAATGGAAGAAATTTACTGGTATGGGTGTGGTCATATTGCTTAAATGGCAGAGGATATATAACCAAAGCAAATTTTTAATTAGACTGAATAGAACGTAGTTGGAAAGATGAATAAGTCATGGCGGTAAATTTTATTATGATATTAAATAGTAATACTCTGTGAAGTCAAAAAGGTATAAGATTTGAGCACCACAGCATGAGAATATGCAAACGTAAAAAAAATATCAGTTTGTTGAATTTCTCAAAAAGTTGGCATTCTCTCAAATCAGGAAACATCGAAATTTGTTTTTTTTTTTGATCACCTAAAGTAAATACACCGATTGAATGTCATTTTGCGTTTTGGCGAAACATACCTATTCAATAAATATTCGATTGCCGTGTTAATGTAGAACGACGAAGTAAAGGTAATTCATGATGGCTCAGCAGTCATCCTGTTTGAAAGGAAAGAATGTGTCTCTTTGTGTGTTTATCAGTGCATAGGAATATAAATACACTACATTTTCTTCACGGTAACATCCAAGCACTTCAACAGCACTCTAGATAAATAAAATAGTTGAACAATGTCGTTTTGGTACGGTTTGTTCTACAATTAGAATGTTATTCTGAATCAAAATATATGCAGATGGTTGCATATAAAAATCGAGAATCAAGAGCATTGCAACTTAAACCAGATGATAAAAATTTATTTACCATACCAAAAAAAGTGAATTTATGCCTCATACCAATTTCAAATTTCGTTTTTCTATGACAAAATATTTTGAAATTACAGGCACCAGACATTTTTTAGAACCACGCGCTATTTTAAGAGTTACGAAAATTTCAATAATTGCACTGTAATTTTCCTTACCGTTAGCTAGAAACTGGATAAATTGTCTCTACTATATTTAACTTTTAAACACTTATTAAGCGATTTTGACACATGATATGTTGAATGTGGAAAACTCAATATTTTCTTATTTTTATGTAGTGTATGTTCTAAGAGGCAGATTTTTTCTATTAACCAGTCTTATCTATCAATAAGTTAAATAATTTATAGTAGTATGGACGAAGTCTTAGGAAACTGATTTCGAAAATTTCCAAGTATTGAATAATTATGTTCATTGAACCTTATGAATTTATTTGCATTGAGAAATGAGACTGAATACATATTTTTCATTTCCCCATATACAAGAGCCATTAGTTAAAAATTAATATCAAAATATTATCAACGCTTTTTTACGTTTCAATAATCCTGTGAATTTCTACACAATATTGGCCTTTGAACCGTGAGTTCTCTCCCTCTGTTAAAGGCTTGTCTTCACCCCTGCATACGCGTTTATATGGATGTGGGTGACTACCTTCCCCTATTACACGGTTCTTCGTTGAAGGGTTCCTCGATTGGAAGTGTAACCGTGCAGTTGTATCCGTTCGTTTTTAATATATGGAATGAATGTAATATGCTGAACGGTGTAGGCGTACAAAAGGATTCTTTTGCGTTTTGCTGTAAAAAAAAAACTCAAAAAAATATCCTCGAGTAAGGTGCCTTCGCTTTTATCGAGTTTTTAATTGCAGTTTTTAATATCGTGAGAAAGGAAAAGTTGCTTTTATTTTCTCCACCCTTAAACGCTTTCCCTTCAGTAGTATCGCGGTGCTAAAATCTTCACTTCTTAACAGGGAATTTCAATTTACGCTTCACCTGAAACGTCGTCTCACCCGAACCATAACAACCAAGACTCATCGGCGCGTACCGTAATCCTCTCCCGGCGCCTGAATAAAAACCGGGAAATACATCCCGTGTTGTTCACTCGTTATTATTGCAGGCAATCCCATTGTTGTAAAATAGATCTTCAGGAGAGAATAAGTAAATTAGAAGACGTGATAACAATCTCCCCCTTAGCGCACTCTTTCGGTTTATTTTTTCCCTTCGAGAGGGAATCGAGACATCCGGGGATCCTCTTAAGCAGCCTATGCGTATTACGGCGATTCACCGTTCGCTCCCCTTCTTCACCTAAAATCGTCCGTGATGTTTGCCGTGAATCGTTTTTTTTTCCTCCCAGGCCCTTGATCTCCGCTCGCTTGGCTTCCTCTACGTCAGTCTTTTTTTTCCAACTCCCTTTTCGGCGTTTTATCCCGAAAAACCCCTTAAGATATGAGCCATCCATTGGCGTGAAGGAGAGCTCACGTTCTCAAGTAAGCAGCAAGTGTTTGGCTGGTTGATTGCTGTTTAATCAGCATGTCTTGCGGAGTAATTTTTATCCTTATTAAAGGAGAAGGGGCGATCTTTTTTATGGGAACGCTATTCGACAGATTACATTTTGTGTGAGAAGCAGAGTTTGCTCATTTTTTTCCTGACTTTATTAATAGATGGGTTTTTGTCTCGCTGCTGGTAACGCTGGATTAGTTTCGTTGATTAGGTAGATGACTTTTTATCTTGTTTGTTTTTGTTTACTTAAATTTTAATACCAACCAATAACGACGCTACATGTATTGATTTCACTCATTTTTTACCTTCCTTCACATTATATACTTTCGAGTTTTTGGGTTCAACGAATTTTAACTAGAACTTTTAATATTTCTCTTTCTCATGTAGGCTTTCTTTTTATCCTATAGTTAGACTCTATCTTGTGTAATTTCTAATTCACCTCCCCGTTATTAGAAAATCAATCTTATCTCTCACTTAAAGTGAAAAGCGACTCCAGCTTAAACGAAGTATGAGTAAAAGCAAACTTTGAGAAGGGCTGAAACCTTTATTCCATTATGATCTTTAAAAACGCCATTATTGTGTTATTTGATAAATCTACCTCCGCAGCATGGTATTTTTTCAACAAAATTGACAGCAGTTTGGTTATACTAAACTGTCCAAAAGTTAACTTTAGTTTAAATTGCAACAATTCGAAATCCTAATTAGTACTAATGAGTAGTCAATACGGGCAATTCCACAAACTCAGATTTTTTTATATGTTGACAATTTCTTAGTTACCATTACCAGTATGAGTTATTCCACTCCACAATAGCATTCACGAGAAGAAAGAACTTAGACGGTGTTGAACTCCTAAACCTCAAGAATAATAAAATATCTTAGTATCTTCTTGGAAATCTAAGGTTACTTGAAATCGATAGCCTAAGGGAACTGAAACCAGGGCGAACACAACACACCTGCTGGCTAGAAAAGAGATAGTACAACGAGAGAGGCTGAGATTAAGACCTAATATGATGTGCTGGATATACATCACGGTGGTCAGCCCCGTGATCACTTATGTACTTCTGGTGTGATGGACAAAGACCTATAAGTGAACTTAGCAAAATACAGAAGCTTGCGTCTTTAGGAGTAACAGGAGGACAATTAGAACCCTTCCTACAGCTGCAATGGAGTGTCTTCTGGACCTCTCTCTTCTCTATTAAGTTGTAATGAAGGAAGCAAGAATGAAGTATTTCAACCCGTAAAATCTAACAGGTGGCAGATTTGCAGTATTAGGATGCAACAATAGTGTCCAACATTCAGGCCTCCTTGCAGGTCATTGTGCACTGAAAAGACACCTACAGAAAATTGGAACCAAAACTCGAGATACCAATTGCAGACTGTGTAATGGGATGATAGAGAACGCTTACTAAATTCTTTGTGAATTCGAGTCTCTACTCACAAAAAAGCCGGGGAATCTTTGGCGAGCCAAAATGCGTGTGAAGCGCCTTACATCACCAGCCAACCGGCGTTCAAAGGTTCTTCCGGTTTATATAAAAAAAGATCTTAATAAGATTTGTTATAACGTAGGGGGCTCATTGAATGGTGCCGAAGTCGATCCTCCCCCTCACCCCCCCCCCCCTCCAGAGTGGGAGGGGAACAACTTTGAAATCTTAAATGGGAACCCCCATTTTGTATTGCAGATTCGGATTCTACGCCATCAAGCATGTAGTTTTTGTTTGAAATTTTTTTTCGATTCGTAACAGATTGCGCTGTAATCGCAAAAAAACATGATTGTGAACGTCTAGAAAAAATACACAAAAAAGAGAAGCAAGCAAACATGATTTTGTGTTGTTTTATTTTAACATAAACTAACATTTCAAAAAGCCATTCTAATAAATCCTAATATGCTGAATAATGTTTATAAAGAAATACACAGAAGAACTATATTATGTATGGAAAGAAATTGTGCGCACACTGAATTTTAAGTATTTATGTTTATTTAAAAAAAAAAAAAAAACAATTTCCTTGCATAGATAGATAAATTTCCGAATTACATCTTTATTAGTTATTGCCTACTTAAATGTATTTATCTATTTAGTATTACATATTTCACTAAAATTAAGTAAGCACTTTATTATTAATCATTTACTTTTATTGAGTTTCATAGGCATTAAACTATTTTTATTTTACCCAACAAGGAATAATTCCTTGTTCTCTAATTTCTAAACTTACTTTTCGGTACGCGCATGTAGTGTTTCCACTTTAATGTGGAAAACAGTTTTATAAGTTTTAATAAAAGTAATGTTTATTGAGTGTTGCAGAATAAAAATGTTTGTAAAATTTTATTTATTACTTTATTTATTACTAGATACAGTGCCTTGCAACAACTGTTATACCGAAAACGTACTTTTTAGTTTTCGCTGGGTTAATTATGCAAAAATTGACAAAATTGTTTGAGTATCAACCGGATTTAGAAATATTACTCTAGTTGAGCTGCTAAAAAATTTAAAAAAATTAAATATGTAATTCACTTAATTAATATTTGGAAAAATTGTGATTTGAATATTTTTTAAAGTATCTTTACAAAAATTTGCATACAGCCTCAGAATTGAATACTAACCAACTTTTTCAAATAACTTTTTTGAATATCATGTCATCTAACTTCACTTTTTGGAGATTCATAGCATATTTTTTAAATTTATCGTCAAACTAGTGGTCACGTGACGTGTGACAAAATGGATTTTGGGGGTCCTAGACATGCACAGCCTATCCCCAAAAAAAAAGTTTTAGTATATTTTAATAAGAAAAAAAATCCCCATATGTTGCAATATTTATGCCGGTCACTGTATATACACATGGGGTACGACAGACTCTGGGTCACCACCCTGGGGGGAACGTAAGATAAATGAGGCTCTTCAGTTCAGAGTCAAAAGTTACCTCGAGGATATGTCTCTTTGCAAGGCCAAATAAAAGTGCTATAAGAAAATCAGACTTTTTCTTTTTTTTTAAAACTGTTGAACACCATTTGGTCATGTCTACTTTCTTTTCGCGATTATAATTACTACAAAATTTAATAATTTCTCAGATTTAAACCTACCGCCCAACTTCAATAATAAGGGAGCTCCCGAATGATTGAAAATGAATTAGCCAGTATAGGTAACATTTCATCTTTATTGCCATTTGACCATGTCATAAAATATTTCTTTCTGCATTTTTTTTTTCATCCGCATCGAATTTGGCTTCCTATCCGAAATCGGTATATGCGCCTATAGGGGATTGCATCGAAATTTTTAAAATTACTGCTACGTTTTGACAGGACCGCGTAGTCGAAAAACGTAACCACCCTCTCGTTCTGTCATTGACGTTACCGCAGCTACCGCAAATTCCCCGCAGCAACACGTTCAATTTAGAAATTTCCCTACTTCGGTGTGGAGGAAAAATTGACCTATTTGTCGGGCGACACCTCGACGCCGGCATATTTTATTCAGGAGTCGGTTCGTGCGTACCATCAGCGCCCGCCTTAGAAAAAAAAAACAAGAAATAGCAGCCAGTCGTCAAAAACGAAACAAAAGAGAGATGTAGAGAAAATGACGTTGACATGAACAACAAGTGTATAAACTGTATCGTCCTGCAGCGAATAAAGTAGTCCGTTCTGGAGGATCACGCGAGGCTCAATAGTTGCGCCCCTCACCCCCAGGGCGACCTTTGCTGCTCATCTGTGCGCCACCTCACGATCGCGTTCTTTTCCCATCCCCTTTCGTCTTTATGTCGGCTTTAAAGTGTCCCGGATCGTCGTATTCGTCGCTTCCTTCATATCATATTCTGGAGTGTTTACGGGCCTGCGTTAGTGGGTGGTGCGTTTTTATTTTCATCTACCCCTAACCCGCCTATGAATATTTAACAGGGAAGTTGACTTAATCTGCCTCCTTGCTAAAGGGAGAGCAAGTGGCCAATGTGAATTTCCTTTCTATTTCCCACAAGAAAATTCCTTAAATGGGGAAAGAAAGATAGCAATATGCATTAAAAAGAGTAAGTATACATTAAGATACAGCCGTACGTTTTAGGAATGGAGACTGAAAAATATTTGAACACAATTGGGCTTTTAAAAAATATCTTATTATGTGTTACATAATATTTCCCTTTCTTAATTGCTCACAAAACAGTTGAAACTGATTATAAAAAAATTATTTGAAAATTACACAAAATTTGCAATAAGTAAAAAAAAAAGAGCATAAACAGGAAATATTAAATAATGAAGAAAAAAAAAATACGAGGTAAAGGAACCATTATAGTGAATGTGCTTCAATACAATTATTAAAGTATTCATTGATTGAAGAATTAACAATCACACTTTTAGGATTTTCTTAAATAGTTACTCTGTACTCGTTTTAGTTATCATGAACGTGATTATAAATCTTTATTCCAAGGATGTCAATACAATCAACTGTTAGCTTTACATTGTGCCCGTATTTTGCCTATTTTACAAATTGTCATCCTATAGAATGCAGTGGGTTATTCGCAAATAATATTATATTCTTATTTTTATGAATGTAAACAGTTGCATTGCTATTATAAAATTCAAATAAGGTTAATATTTTTAAAGAAATAAAATGGTTTCCATTGACAGAAGAACTAGAGTTCCAAAGAAGAATTCCATAAAGCAATTGATTGGGATTTTAAAAATTATCAAACTTTTCATGAAGTGCTTATAGATTGTTTTACGTATCTTAGTTTCAAAATTATAGTACTCAAATTAGAAACTAAGGATCCACAATGATCATTCTACTTTAGCGAGTAAGCCAGAGTTACGCCCAACAATTTAGCTGAATGCGAAATCTTATTAGAGTTATTGGAGATTTGCAGTTCAGGATAACAAGCATTTTTTTGGATAGCATGAAATAGAAATACTGTGGGTAGTTTGTAATTATAAGATATAATTAATTCCATGTTAATATTTGCATTTTTTTAATTTTTTTTAAAATTTTAACAAATAGACGAAGTCGTCTGAACTTCTATAACTGTAAAGGTATTTAACTTGGAAAATTGGAAATTTGTAGAATTGTTGACCGTATAGGGTAGCAACCGAAACCGAATGAATTTTCCGAAAACATTATACAGCGTGTCCGAAAATTACACTTAAAGTCTTCTTGGAACGTCAATATCTTTAAGTTGTTGAACCATGGAAAACAGATATGGGCGAAGCTTATGTTTGCGCAGTATTCTGTGTATTGAGCACCTAGATAATCCTGATTCTAGTGCAGGTTGTCTTAAAGACATTGTTGGATACGCTGTGAAGTATCTAAATAAAATTCTGTATTATAAGCGAATAATACTGTGTTTGGTGACAGCTGCTGCTTTTGAGGATACCGAGCAGCAAAGATATCACATATTCTTGTTACCACATTATTGCATTCTCCATAAATAATAAACAAATTTAAATAATCTTCGTTCGTATAATTTAACCGTGCCGGCATTGTTTATAATTGAAAACTAAGTGACATTTCATCAATGCTGGACTATTTGTCGACTGGTCATGACTTACTTAGATATACCAAAGCAGGATGACATTTTAAAAAACTACATAAGCTACCTTCTTACACCATACACACATGTTTTACTAATTATCCTAAAAAGTATCCATTTTAAATGGGTAATGAATATGCCTTTTTTATATTTTTATAAGGACAGTTTGATGAGAAAGAGAAAAGTAGGTACATAGTTGTATTTAAAAAAAAAGGTTTGACACTTTTTCAATTCGAAAGTTTAACTGTAATTTTCGGACACGCTGTATAATGTTTTCGAAAAATTCATTCAGTTTCGGATGCCACTCTATACGGTCAACAATTCTACAAATTTCCAATTTTCCAAGTTAAATACCTTTGCAGTTATAGAAGTTCAGATGCACTCATCCATCTGTCATTTTTTTTTTAAATGCAAATATTTCAAGTGTAATTGAAAATAACAACATAGCTGTTTTCACAAACTTACTTTAGATTTGAACGAGAAATTATAAATGTAATAATATATAGGCTGTTCCATTTAAAATAACAAAGTTGACATCCACTTCCAGTACAATCGGATGCGCTAGATTATTAAAAATATTTTTAGTTCAATAGCGCAGGTCGGTTTCAGTGTACTGCGAAATTTTCAGAATTTTCCAATGTATATTCTTTCATATATCGATCGATGCAGTTCGTCGTGAGACACGCTGTATATTTTCCAATTTTATAATACTGAATACAAAAGTTTTTAAGTTAACCTCGTATGTCGTGAAATAAATATTGTCAATCTTCACAAACATTTATACAAAACACACTTTTAAATCAATAATAACAAAAACCCACAGAACATACTTTACAGAAATTTTCATCTTGCATTTTAATATTTGACGTTAAAAAAGACTCATAAATTTAAAGGAGGATCAAAATTTCATAAAAAAAAATATTTTTTTAAACAAATATAAAAAAAAAACCTTTCAATTTAAAACAAATTAAAAATATTATGTAATTTTTGCGTTATTAGTAAAATTTTTGTTTTGTACAGAATGTTAATTCAGGTCACAGAAACGAATAAATCCCTTCCCATTCTATCTAATTTTATTTTTAAAAACCAATACTAATTGTTAAAAGTTCTTGTTTTATTAAAATTATTAAAAAAGCCCAATGTGTACATTAGCGAAACGTCTAATATATAAGAAATACAACACAAAATTCATATGGAGTTTATAATCCGCTAAAACCAGGAATTTTTTAAACAAATACTTTACCATACGGATGAAAAACACAACATAATAAATATAATTATTTATACCTATGTTCAACCATATCTACAGGCTTTTTTGCGATTATAGTTTTAAGTCCCTCGCTCAAAACTAGCTAATTTTGTAGTCAAATCAGGCTTGTCCTACTTCATTCTAAATTTAATTTAGCCCTTGTACATTACTAAATCACACCCTGAGCAAGTTCTCCCTTATTTATGGAGAGTTAAATAATTACAATTCATCTTAAACCTCGTGCTTCACCTAAAGGTACTACTATTCTAACTACCAGGTGGATTCCATAACATTTGAAATGTTGCTACTTTCGCTATGATTATTAATAACTTTACCAACTAGACTGCACGCCGTAAAATTGAGATTGATATCAGTGAATGGCAAGGCGAATAAATAATATTTACAATATGGTTTGATTCGATAGGTACCTTGTTTCAAGATAAGATGACTACCTGGCATACTCAGTATTTTCAAAATTGATTTAGAAGCTATCAATTTCCAATCTTTTCAGCACAAATATATTTATCAGTCATTACTTTATATATAATAAACCCTAAATTAAACTACATAAAATCAGAAACGTCGTTAATAAACAGAGCTCTGCTTCCTTTAATTAACAGTATATTCACGAGGAGGAATCACATCACAATTCTCCTTCAAAATCTGCCTTTTTGTTGCCGCTCGCTCCTCTTTTCTTCAGACGATAATCCTGTGTCTTTAATAGGGTAAACAGCATCAAGTGTTTCTAGACGACCGCGGGGACTTCACGGGTCTTCCTATTCCAGATGTAAATAACCCTATTTAAATGCAAATTCCATATTTGTCACCTAAAGAAGAAGAGAAAAACTTCGATCTTATTTTTACCCGTCTTGTCTGTCCCTTATACACATTTGTATACAGATCATTCACACCTTCCTGGCACAGTCAGCCGCTAGGGCGTTTATTGCTTACTTGTCGACTGTTGAATATTTTATAACAAGCACACGTTTGTAATATAACTTAAAATATATATATTTTTTTATTTTATGATAATACAAAGAGATTCGTATCGCAAATACGACACCTTGATTTGAAAAGTTCCCATCCAATATCCATTTTCACCGTAAGAAGATCATGTCGTGTGCGATCTTTAATAATAAACAGCGACAACAAAAAATGTTGTATAACTCCGGTTCTTATCGTGTACCTTTTCCCCTGTTACAAAACCCGACAGGAACGACATCGGGCGTTCAGAGAGACTAATTAGGGTATATTTTTCAAAACGTGAAGGTAGAAGGGGGGAGAAGTCGACCCGAATTTTTCTCGTTCCCCGTTTTCTTTTCTTTGGCGCGCGTTTTGCCTTGACAAATTCGATTTCTCGCAATTTTTCATTGTCGTCGGCGCTTAGTTTCTTCATTTCCGTCTCTTTCTCTCGTCTCCCATCTGATACGTTTTGTTACCGTAATGCGACGCTTAATTTTATCGGTGCAGTTGTTGCTCTTTATTGGAGTCATTTTCGCGAAGCCATGAATCTGTTCCCTTTTCTTTTCACCCTCCTCGTCACCTTCAATAATTCGTCGTCATTAATTAAAAAAAGTGTCTGACTTCCTTCTGCTTGCGGAAGAAATGTGTTTATCGGATTCCAGAACATCGGAATAGTGTTTCTTGAAATAGAAAGTACAGCTGCTTTGGCGTATTTTAAAAGTTTTGAAGAATTTTATTTGAAAAATGTGTAATAGTAGTATTTGTTACGATTTTTTCTATCGCTTACCTCGAATTAGTTCTCCGCTAGCCTTTTCAACAGGGTTTTGTAACCCCATTTCCTTCTTTCACCTACAGAGATGCTCCTATGTCTTGTAATTTCACAACGTAAACATTATCGTTTAATTTTTGGCTTTCAAATTGTGTTTTCTTTCCCCTGTTAGAACGGCCTAGCTAGAATTTGAATCTTTTATTCTCATTTATTTACAGATAGATTCTTATACTTAAAACGGTCTCAGATTTTCGTTTAAATTCCTTCAATTCCAGTGTTAAGCCTGATTTTTGTTGACGTTTTCCTTTTGGCAAGGTTAGATCTGTTCGTTTTGGACAAAACAATCTTTCATGTCGGTATTATCGGTTCCACGCATCGATTCGTCGATTCATCATTGTTTCATTTAGATCCGTTTATCTGTGTTTACACCTTTTCGACGTTAGAGGGCACCTACATGTTCTTATTCTGTTTTAATTAGCTGTCTTTTGATTGGTTGCGTGACGTATTCATTCTTCCGTTTCCTGCTTCTTCTTGGTTGTTGATAGACGCACTCTCACGAGTAAATCTTCCTATCTTTGGGAATTTTGGATATTTTCACACATCTGTGGATTTTATTGGAAGTTTACTGGAAATAATCATTGGCCGTATCTTCGCTTGTGTTTGAAGTGGAAATTTCGTGATTATTACGGCGGATGCGCCTGATATTTTGGGATATAATTTGAGAACCACGCGTCTCCAACGCCATTTCTGTTCTTCGCTGAAAAACCTCATTAATTAACGGTAAGCAAATCTTGTCACTTCTTTTATTTCACTAATTTTGGGGTTTCTGTTGTTTTTAGAGGTCTTTTTAATCCCCCTCAATTTCAATTCTGGAATCTTCCCCTCGTTTCGTGTGAGGTTTTGAACACCCACGTGCGGCTGAGGGCTTCTGCGACTTTTTAAGTCTGTCGGAGAACCTACCTCCTTTGGAAATACACTGACCATCTGTTTCGGTTATTGCCGAGTCAGCCCAGAGGCTACGATCTGTCTGTCCGTATAGGAGAGGCTCTCTACGTCCCGCTAACAGCTGATCGAGGCAAAGCTAATCTCTTTCGCGTATAAAATTTTAAGAATAGAAAACCACCTCCGATCATTTATTTTTTTCTGCGTTTTCGATCACGAACCTGTAAATTTCATGTTTTATCCTGGATCGGAGGGTGCTACTAGTTACTAACTCAGTAGAACATTACGAATTCATTTAATTCATTCAATTAATTTTTATTATCTTTTCATTTATTTATTAAATTCAATATAACCGCTTAAACACCAACCGATTGAATATCGGCTTGCCATATACAGGGTGATTTATTCACCATCGATGTAGTTAATTCACATATTTAGTTTTATTTTTGCTTTTATTTGTAACTGTAACAACGTTTTTTTTTTAATTTCAATTAACCTACCTGGTAAGTATTATTTGGGAATTTATGTGAACTGATTGCGTTGGCCAAAGCGTCCGGTGTTCGTGTCCTACCGTAGGACTGTTTGTTATATCACAATATTTAATATATATAAATACTTGCCGATACGCTTAGTAATACTGAGTATCGCTTATTTACTTTTTGGATTATATGTCAAATCCAATAACATTTTCCTTTTGAATTATATGTCAAAAACAACAACATTTTCCTTCCTGAATTATATGTTAAATTTAATAATATAATTTTAATTGTTTTGTCAGTAAATTCATCCTTTTATTTTTTTCTTGTTTGTGTTTTTGCAAACCGTTTTACCCCTCGATTTTCCTTTATCACCGTGGGTTCCTGCTTATCTTGGGGGCATGACAGGGTAAGTAAACCTAAGCAGGTGGCGCCGAAATTTTATCCATCTTTGGGTTTGTTTACTAACACCCACTCCCTCGCCGACGAGCGGCTGGCACCCTGCATGATTGCCATCCCACTTATTCGAAGGTTTGTAAAGCGGAAGTGCGTCACCTTTTCTCTTTTTATTTTGAATTCTTGCCTCGCGGTTTTTCACGGTACTCTACCGTGGATTCGGTGCCGGTAAATTAGGTAACATATTTATTTGCCTAATAGATTTTAAAAATTTACTTACTAAAAAAAAGAAGCTTAAAATAGCTATATGACGGATATAAATTAAATAAAAAAATTCAAAAAATATAAAAGCAGACAAAAGATTTATTTAAAGTTAAGTACAAATTATACACTAAAGCTGTTACTACTACAAAGGGATCGAAGACTTGACAAAGCAGTGGGATTTATATTGATATTAGAGGTGTTCAATTAGTGCTTTTATGATTTGAATCGGTTCTTAAGAATGAATTAAAATTCAATCGATTCTGAAAGCTAATCGACAGATAAATATTCGATTAATAAAGTAATGGGCACGAAAAATATTAAATATTTTATTATTCTTATTATTACTGAATATGGAATTGCAATTGGCCATAATCGTACATAACGTTGTTATATGTACTTCTGGAGCAACCAAATTTAAATTAGCTGTAATTAGTTTTGTAGATAGTGTGTGAGTCAACAGACCTCACTTCTTTTGTTTTTCCCAATATGATGCCGTCACACAGAATCACAATCGACTGTATATTAATATTATATCGGCAATTTGTAATAGTTAATCATAGTCTGCTGCCGTACACATTTAGAATTTTTAGAAGTTAAAAATCTAGTTAAAATTGTTACCTTCGAAAATAACACATTTCTCCTGACTCTTTTTCTTTTTCACATACTCATATAGACATATAAAGATAAAATATTTTTTTGTATATTGCAATATTGTAATTAAATCACTGTTTATTTATTATACGCTGTGTATCAACCAAATGGAATAAATTCGATAATAAATAAATGGGTGCGTATTCGAAGAAACGCTAGGACACGTAGATTGGTATTTTTAGTTGTGCATTTATTTCAACAGAAACCTTTTGTAAATGTCGTGTTATGTAACAGTGGCTAATACCAACTTTTTTCTTTTAAATGCTACACCCTGTATATTATTCAATTTTTGGATTTTGGGCATATTTCATATTTTCATTTCAATTTCCTATACTTATCTTCAACTGTTTAGGAAATATTAAGTGTTTTCAGTTTTTTTGCAAAAAATAACATTAAAGAAAATTATTTAATTACAGAAATTCGCTGCAATACACTCAAAAACTAATAAGTAACCTGTTTATTTCTTGATATTGTAATAAAAAAACAAAAAAAAAAACATTAATGTCAATGTAGGAGATGTTCAAAATGTTTGCCGTGGCAACATGCTAATCTTAAATAGAAATTTCTTCTAACGTTACTCAACTTCTCAGGCGTGACCGATCTACTCGCAAGCGTTATTCGTCTTCTTAAGTCAGCTAAGTCGAGGGGTTTAATTTTGTATACAATGCTTTTGAAATATCCCCATAAGAAGAATCTAATGCGAAAATCAGGGATGCTGCATCAATCATCCCCTATCCGTTGATTTGGAAATATTCGGTTGAGGTACTGCCGGACATTGATTTGGTAATGCTCCATCTTGCTGAAACCATATCATATTCGCTGGAACTTGTGGGTTTGCTGGAGTAGTGCTAAATAATTATCGCCATTCGAATGGCCATCAATGAAAAAAGGTCCCATGATATGATCTCCAATAATACCTGCCCAAACATTAACGTCTACAGGGTATTGCATATGTTCTTCTCTCATCTAGTGTGGATTTTCCCTGGACCAATAGTGGCAATTTTGACAATTAGCATGACCGTGTAATGTAAAGGTGGACTCATCAGAAAACAAAACATGTTCTAATGGGTCACACTGTTGTTTAACATTGCCATCATTGTGTGTGTGTGCAAAAATACGTTCTCCTATCAAAATCGTCTTCCATGAGCTCCTGAGCTGGTATGACTTTATAGGGATGCATTTTACTTTCTTTCAATGTTCGAATAATCGATGAATGGCTAACATCGAAGATCGTGGCTGCTTGACGGCTAAAAGTATGTTGGTTTTCCTCAAATACAAGCTAAATATCCAATTTGTTATCATCACTTATTGCATTGGCAGCTGCATTTTTTATCTGCCTTACATGCCCAAGCTCGCGAAATTGCTTTTCTATTTTACTAATTGTCTCTTGGGATATAGGCGGCAAATTTGGAAATTTTTCATGAAATAAGAGAGCAACTTCCATTTGTGTCTGTGTGTTATCTCAATAACCAATCCTCTGTAGAATCGTTATTTTGTGCATTTCTGTTAAATGAACCATTTTTTCTGATATGCAGTTAACGAAATTCAAACGACTATAACACTGACAACTAAACTGTCATGCAGGCAGACAACAATTTGCTAAGGCCAGGCGTTTTAAACAAAAGTAAACAAAAGTATTTACAGTTTTTGTTTATTTCATATCGATAAAAAGGAATGTTTTTTTTTTGTTTTTATAAAGAAATAAACAGATTACTTATTAGTTTTTGAATGTGTTGTATCGATTTTCTGTAATCAAATAATTTTCTTTCTTTAATATTATTTTTTTGCAAAAAAAAACTGAAAACATTTAATGCTAAACTGTTGAAGATAGGGATATGAAATTGTACATGAAATATGTCTAGAATTTTCTGAAGAATCCAAAAATTGAATAATATACAGGGCGTAGCATTTAAAGTAAAAAAGTAATTGGCCACTGTTACATGACACGCCATGTATCATTTATTTATTATCGAAGTTATTCGATTTGGCTCATACACAGCGTATGTACGTTACAGTAATATTTAAAAAATCATGTTTTAGTTTACCAGTCATATTGATTCATATTTGTATCTTGAATTTTTCCATGCATATTGAGACGGTAAACCTTATTCTACATTATTTTCTCAGCGTTAACGAAGTGACAGTCCTATCCTCTCGATGTCCTCCGAAGGGACTCTTAAATAGCCAATTATAAATGCCGAAAACAGGAATTAAATAATGCAAAACGCAATTAGAATATATTAAGACGGAAGGAGCTCTATCTCATTCGCCGGCCTCGTATTCGGTTGCCCGCGCCCGCAGACAATTTCACGGTTAAATAGTGCGCTGCGACGCTATACCGCCCCCGCGTCTTCTTCCTACAAGTGGCTGGTTCGATAATCAGTTTACCATCAGTTATCCACATCTGCATTTCCTTCAATTTCCTGCCATCCAAAGGTGATACTTCTCGCTGATATTTACAGTCCTCCATGGTCGGCCGTTCATCGTTCCTCCGTCCGTATCGGAAGAGGAGGGAGGCGAAGGAAAGCAGCTACTACCGAGCTCCCCCTTTGGACCTCCAAAACGTAGCGGAAAGGCAGGGAGACGACGGGAGAATGCCGTCGGTGTCCCTTTTCCGGCGTTCCCCCTCTGCTTAGGCGCTTGCGGAGGCGAAATTAGAGAAAGAGAGGGCGAATTTTAGTCTCGCAGGAAATATTCAAATGAATTTCTAATCTGGAAGCATCGGTGGTTGTTTCATCCATCTCTCTCTAGCATACGTGCTTCGGAAAGCTTTCTAGTATAGTCAAATTTGGGTTATAGGATCAGTCGTTGTATTGCTATAAAAATATAGTGTAATATCAGTAAATTAATTAAATCCAGTAGATGCAGAAATTAATCGAAAGGTAGGTATTACCGCACAGTCTTGTAGTGCGAAGGAATGTATAAAATACGTAAATACTCAACATGTAGAGTTTACTACCAAATAGGGTTGCAACCTTTCGATATACTTAAAACGAGACGTTTTTATAGAGGGAGGGAGGGGGAGAAGGGGGTGGACATCAATCACTGACCCAGATATTACTATGTATGCAGCCATAATAATATATGGCTGCATACATATTTGTATTATTTGAATTCTTTTAATCAGTAAACTTAAATAAATATTTAAAACTCTATAAATTAATACAATTATACCGGCTATTTCACGTAAGCTGTTGATTAAAAGGTTATGATGTTCTATTATTTACTCATATTTGAGATTTTGGCACCAATATCTGTTCGATTGGAACTATAAATGTGAAATAATGGATATTATTTTAAATCGAATCATATGTTTTTTTACATTTTTTACATTCTACGACCATAAATACCCCAGTCTTTATTAGCTATTCCTATGTTGGCGTTTTTGAGTTATTTAACATTTTTGTTTTTTTTAGTAATGATCGTTGTATCATTCAGAAATTAATATCTCGGTTAATATAGCAAGTAGATATTCCAAATTTGCTACGTTATGAAAGTAGATACAATTCTAAGAAACGGTAGACACACTTCACATTCTAACATACAGGGTGCTCAAAACTGAGATACAAAGTAACATATTTTCGAATGCAGAAAAGTCTATTTTTTTAAATAGAACGCCCTGTATTTTTAGGAGAATTAGGAAATTAGGAAGTAAATATCATCCCCTATCATTTTATATCAGCATTCTCTATACCAATCTTTAATAGATTTTGAGAAATAACTAAGTACAACCTCTACGTTTAAATGTTCGTAGCTGGCTCTGAATGGGATTAATGTCAAATTCATTGACTAACCATAAGTGTTTATGTATGTCATCGTAACTACATTTTTGTACAATGTAATATGAATAGAAACAGCTATTCAAACAGCGATATCTTGAATTTATTCTAATTTCATGGAGAATGTAATAAAGTATTAAAATAGAACATTTCATATATTTAATGATAGATAGGGCTAGTCAGTTTGTTTAACAAAGAGTCGCTCATATATCAAAATCTATTAAAGATAAGCATATATAATATAGTCATATTAATATCTTAGTCATTTAAGTTATTGAATTTAATTGTAATGTCACAGAATTGTTTGACAGTCACATATTCAGTCACTGTGACTCATCACATCTATGATTTTATTGTAAATTTTGTTTGATATTATGTTGTAACGGATTTTGTAAATTAAGAATTTGTTTTAGTTACCAGAATTCAGGAGCTTGCCTAGTCCCTCTGAATTTCAAGAATCTATAAATGAATCCCTGAACTTTCTCCAGTGATTTCGAGGTTAGCTAGGCTTGTTGTCTTTCATTCCTAGTTTAATTAGAATCAAAGATTAATTTACACATTTAAATATTCGGTAGGACTTACCCCGCCATAGTAGTATTAATAAATCTTTACTTTTATTGCGTTTTTATGTGTTTAAAGATCGAAAAACTGCCAACAAGTTCTTGAAATAGTAAATAAGATGTTTAAGGTCAGACTGCACTAACAATAAGTGACGCGACACACTGCCGACCCATGGGAAATCAATTGTGTCGCGTGGTGTCGCGTAGTGCGGTTTGACCTTTATACTTTGGAATATGTAGTTTAAGTTATGATCAAAACCAGTTAAATATAGAAAACTGAACAGGAAACTGTAAAAATCAGAATTTATTCTTTAGTTTACTTATAAAATTATTTTATTAAACATTTACTGCATGTTTATATGCTTTTTTTAAGAAAATTAAAGTATTGTTTGTGTTTTTATTGTTAAGTAAAAGGTTTGCTTTAATTTGTTTGAATGACTGTGGCTTCGGCAACCCAATTCATTGTCTTACTCTATTGTAATATAATATATTATAGGCTAGCATAAAATGATAGTTACTTCCTAATTTCGAATTAAAATACAGCTTGTTCTATTTAAAAAAAAATAGACTTTTTTGCATTCGAAAATGTGACATAGTTTCTCAGTTTGAACATCCTGTACGTTAGAATGTAAAGTGTACGTACCGTTTCTTAGAGTTATATTCTACATTGATAACGTAGCAAAAATTGGAGTTTCTACTTATAATGGGCAATGTAATGCTAAAGTTTAATTTCGGTAAACCTAATAAGGTTAAGTAACATCACTCTCTTTTCGGCATTTTCTTTTTAATTTTTATTCGGAATTCCTAGATTCCTTTATAATATTTTAAGCTACCATTTCTGAGATACTTACCAAACAAATTAAATTAGTAGAGTGCTTCTATTGCTGAAGCGGATAGAAAGTATGAGAATGAAAACCCACAAACTGGTTGGAATAATCCTTAAAAAAATCTTCTAGGCATATAGTAGGGGTTGCTTTTGAGAACCTTATCAGGGAGGTATTATCAACCTGAAAGTAAATCTGTTGGCCGCGTGTTTGTCATGTAATTTTAATATCAGCTGTGAATTGTTTCTAATCTAGCAATATTTTCTTTTGGTTTTGAATACTTATTTACTTTATTTTTTTTTGCAAAACATAGGAGCAGCGGTTGAAATTTTTTATGATGTTCTTTGACAAATAGATGAAAAACTCTTAAATAACTTGGCAGATTCATTCAGCGAAATAGAAAATCAGATTTTATAAAGAGAACATCGAAGAGGACTGTTTTGAACAGTTTGCGTTACGTAATAAAGATAAAAATGCAGATTTAGACTTGATTTTGTTTATTGACAAAAATCTTGAAGCGATCTCCCACTTATTTCGAAATTTTCCAGAGTTTGTAGTTGTAATTTAGTTAATCGCTTTCGCGAACAAAGGAAATACCAAAAATGCCGCAACAGAATTGAAATGTTTTTCTTTATTTTTTAAAAAGATCGTTATTTAACCAAACGAAGAACTAGCAATAAGTTTTGTTACAAATGCATCAAAACAGTGGTATTTGTCCTCCAAATACCACATACCACTACTTAAGACAGGTATATACCGCAATCGTCAAATTTAAATTTTAGTATACTGATGCATAAAAATGACGTTTGCAATACGCGCCGACACCAATGTTGAAAACGATATTGGGCGTTAGGCATGTGGTGGGAGACACGGCTATATGTCTGTTTCTATTTTAAAGCGGCGCGCTCTTTCTTGCCTCTGCTTGTCCTATACTTACAGCTAAATTTTGACGATTACAGCATACAGTCAACAATGGAGGAATTATTTTATATTTAAAAACGCTTCCCACTTATTTTCCCCCGGCGATGACTTCAAGCGTACCAAATTTTTATCGAACATGTTTGCGAGCTTACTTCCAAGTCTAAATAAATATTATTCGATATTACAAAATTGTTTGTAAGAGAAGCGAAAAATATGTTTTACTCTACCTAAAATCAATTAGTATGGCGAAAATTTATTTTTGTTCAAATTTGTTTGTATGAGGACTATTGGATGCTGTTTAAGTCAATCAGATCAAAAAGACTGCAGTAAAAAAACCTCAAATACTGTACATTTATTTACATACTTAGGCTGTATAGATATGAATGTAGATCAGTTGATAACAATATGATCTTAAAAAGGTGTAGAAAATCAATCCTTACCTTCCGCTGAGATAAACATGCTATTGATATTATAATTTTCAAAAGCTTCAATGTTGCGTTGCCAATCTTCTACTTATTTATTACACATTTTATGTGTAAGAATCAGTTGTATTTATTTTACAATTTTGACTTTACCGCGCCTACCGTACAATGTCCTATATTTTGGCTTCAGTGTTATCGAACATGGAAAGTGAGAAGCTCAGAGCAAATTCCGATGCCGATCGCGCAATTTTCAGATGTGTACCAATGTAGAGGTAAATAAATAATTTCGGGTAGCAGCTGGCTCGCGAGAATTTTTCTCGCAGGCGCCGTTTCCGCGTCACACATAAATTATGAAAAGTTTCGCCCGGCTTTTAAGGGAGGAAATCACCGGAGTGGCAGTCCTTTAATACTCTTACGACTCCGGGGCTGATCGTAGAGTTCGCCATTACGTTTTCCGCTGCGAGTACGTGGGGGCCTGGGAGATCTTAAGTAGTCGAACCTATAAATGTATTATCCGCTGATAGTAAGTTAAAATAAGAAGATTACGGCAAGGGAGAAATAATATTTTCTTTAATTTGAGGGGAAACGTATGCAAAGATGAAGGGGTGCAACTTGTTCGCCGGGGCGTCAGATATTGGTTGATAAATTTTGTGTTGATAGCTTTTAAAAATATCTGAAATTTGAATGATTATTCACCATAAAGAGAAATGTGTTGTTATGGTATATATGGTCACCTAAATTATTTACTATTGGCTTCACCCCTAAATTTATATCATTTATACAATCATATTTACATAACCGATCTTCCTATGTTGAATTTAATGGTTTTACATCTGCTCCATTTCAAGTTTCATCTGGATGCCTAAGGTGCTCAACTTACACCACTTCTTTCTAAAATATCTATATAATGACTCCTGGACAGATTGGATTGCAAAGTGTTGGCTTATGTAGATGACCTTAAGATCTATAGTCGTATAACATCTATAACTGATTGCTTGGCTTTGCAGAGGAATTTAGACATCATTGAGGACTAATACTAACAGTATATGCTTAAATATTATCAAATGTGCGATACTTTCCTTCACCAAAAGTATGAACCCCTACATTTTCATATAGAGCGTTCACCAGTTGGAGATACCTAGGGTTACGCAATTTAAAGATCTTGGTGTAATTTTCGATCAATACTTAACTTTCTCCCCTCACATCACTTCCTTGTGTTCGTCTGCTTCTGCATCTCTAGGTTCCATTATACGGTCTTGTAGAGATTTCTCTAACATTTTAACAATCAAAGTATTATTTTCTGCATTTGTGCTGTCCAAGTTGGAGTATAGCTCTATTGTTTGGTATCCGCACTATCTTCACCAACAGCTGCTCATCGAGCGAGTTCAGAAAAGATTTCTTAAATACTTATCGTTTAAACTTGCTGGCATTTATCGCGCTCGCGGGACATATTATACCTTCTTGCTGCATAGACATGATCTCCATCCTCTTTCTCAGAGAAGAGATGAAGTCAGTACCAAATTCCTTTTAAAATTAGTGCATCATAGTGTTGATTTGCCTACGCTTCTTAGTCAAATATCTTTCATTGTCTCTAACTATAGTTTTAGGTCATGCGCTACATTTGCCACTATTAGAGCTCGCACTAACACTCTTTACAAGGCTCCGCTAAGCCATATGTACCGAAACGCCAACTTATTATATAGTGACCCTTTCCATTCATATATTTAAGTGTATAGTGATTACTTTCTTTACTTTCTTTTATTATTTCATACGTTTTAATTTTGTTTCTTCAGTTTTCGATGTATTCTTTTCCGATTTATTTATAGTTTGTTATATAGTATTAGTTGGCTTTTTGTATTGAATTATTGGCCTCTTTTTTATTTTTGGAGTTTTTTTTTTTAAATGTATTATTGCACGCTAATGTTATTTTATTTTTTGTTATTTTGTCCTACTATTGGAATTTTGTTCTGTGGACAATAAACGCTATTACTATTATTATTATTATTATTATTATTATGATTATTATTATAAAAAATATTAAAAAAATATTATTATTATTATGAAACAGTGCGCGAAGTGAGCTTTTTAATATATTTCAACACTTAATACTGGGTATTTTAATGCTTTATTTTCTTTGTTTTTAATAGTTATATGTAAACTTTCTTTGATGGAATTTCAATAGCAATATTCTAGTTCTGCTTCTAAAAATATCAATATCTCCAGTTTTGGAGTTTATTGATGGATTAGATAGGTATTCCTCGTTTCTACTAAAATATAGTTACTAGTTTAGTGTCTCGAGTAAGCTTCTAATATTGACTTGATACAAATAAGTATTGACTAAATATTTAAAATGATTAAAATGAGAGAACAATTAAGAAGTAAAAATTAGGTTAGTTGATGCTAATATTAAATTTCTGAAATGTGTTTCCAAATTTTATTCAAATTAAATGTAATATTTCCTCAAGTTCAGCCTCTAAAGCGATTTCTTCGGCTAAAAAATGTTGGTTAAATTCAGAAAGTATTTTAGAATTAGTCAATTAGAATTAGAAGCTTACAACTTACATTTAAGATTAGCTAAAGGTCTTAGTAATTTAGAATTTGTAGAATGGATTAATTATTTGAATAGGATAGAAGATATTATTTCAAAGAGAGTATTAACTAAAGATTTGGTTCATAGCAAAAAAATTATCAAAATTAGTGTCTTTAAAAAACCCAGAATGTGCTCACATTAATAAACCAGAAAATATGTTAGTCAGGAACGAATCCTCTTTATCTTTTAACAAGAAAGAAATTGATTTGTTGAATAAATGTTTGAAATATAATTTAAAATTTAAAAAACCACCAATTGAAGAAATTATATATGGCATAGAAACAGCGATTAGTACTTTTGATGATCATACTAAAAACTTTATTATAACTGCTTGTAAAACTCAAATTTTAGAAAATAAACAACGTCATCCTTCAGATATCACCCGAAAAGAAATTAACATTGCTAAAGGGCTTAAAAACAAAAACTGCTTTTACTTAAAATCTGACAAAGGTAATACTGTAGTCATTTGATCGTGTCAGTACCCTTTTAAAGCAAGGTTCTTACGTAAAGCTAACTAAAAATCCGTTATCAAAAATGATCACAGAAACCAAGAAGACCTTATTAGAATGTAAGAATATTGTTAATGATAATTTAAGATATAAACTAACTGTATCAAATCCAGTGTTACCTAGGATGTATTGTTTACCTAAGATACATAAACCAGGGAAGAGCATGAGACCCATTGTCTCCACTATCAATAGTCCAACTTACTTACTGTCCAAATGGCTATCTGACAAATTCAATCACTTACCTGTGCAACCCCCGGATTTAGCCGTTAAAAATTCATACGCGTTCATTGAAAAGATTAAAAACGTTGAACTTACTGACAATGAAGTTTTAGTTTCATTTGATGTGAGCTCACCGTTTCCCAGCGTCCCTGTTGATATCACTTTGACTTATTTAGAAGATTTCTTGAAAGGTAATCAATTGGACAGTAATGAAGTTGATAGTTTCATTTCTTTGGCGAAGCTTTGCATGAAACAAAATTTCTTTCAAATCAACGGTACCTGTTACCAACAAACTGAAGGAGCAGCAATGGGTAACAGCTTATCTCCCTTCATAGCTAACCTCTTTATGGGAAAATTTGAAACCGATCTTCAGAATACTTTGGCATATTTTCCACGGGTTTGGGTTAGATACGTCGATGACATTTTTTGTGTTTTTGATACTAGTAAGTGCTCAATTAGAGATTTTCTTGAACAGCTAAATTCAAAATTTCCTTCCATTAAGTTTACCCATGAAGAGGAAACAAATAGGATTGCTTTTCTCGATATGTTAGTAATAAGAAATAAAAATAAATTAGAAATAGACATATATAGAAAGCCCACTACTAATAACAGATTTATTTCAGAAGATTCAAACCATTCATGGAAAAACAAACTAGCAGCTATTAACTTTTTGGTACATCGCTTACTTAATTTCCCTCTATCTACAGAACGATATAATAAAGAACTTAAAGAAATTATTAAAATCGCTGCATTTAATGGGTTCTCAGAAGACGTTGTATATAACACCATTAGAAAACATAAAAACAAAATAAGAATTAAAAATGCGAGTACTTTAGAAATTAGTAACAAGAAGAATAAGAAATATGTTAAATTACCATTTTATCCAAGTTACACGAAAGGTCTACAAAAAAAATTCTCTAAATTCAATCTTGACATAGTTACTGCTTCAAATAATAGTCTTAAAAACCTTTTAGGTAACCCTAAAGATCAAGTAGATAATTTGGACAAATCAGGTATTTATAAAATATCTTGTAAAGATTGTGATCATGTATATACTGGGCAAACTAAAAGATCAATTAAAACGCGTTACAAGGAGCATTTGGCTCATCTTAAATTTAGAAGGTTTGACAAATCTAGTGTAGCCCTACATATGCTTGAACAAAACCATAAAGTTGACAATATAAAGTTAGTTAAAAACGTAAATAACTATGTGCAATTAAATTGTTATGAGGGTATGGAAATATATAAAAACAAACATATTTTAATGAATTCAGATTTAGGACCATTAAATTCTTGTCTTTACGGTTTATTAAGTAGTTAATTAGGTGAAGTTAGGATTAGTGACTAGTTAAGCATGACGGCAGTCAGCCATGACCGTGATCATTGTACCATGACCTAGGTATAAATTAGGGTAGTTTTAGTGTAGTTATTTAGTTCAGTGTTTCTGCTGCTGCTGATAGCTTTGCTATCGAAACGTACGTCCAGTTTAGTGCAGTTTGTGGTGAGGGGTTTAAGAGGAGTTTACAGAGAGAACAATTGTTTAAAAGAATGTGTTATGCATGCCCGTACCTGCATACCTCTATAGATTTAATACATTTCAAAGAGATTTAAGTAAATAGCAGTTCTCCATTAAACATATGATCCTTGTAATGAAATCCTTGAACGTTGGTTTTGGACAAATCCTTTCTTATTTTCTATCTGCCAGGTAATAATAGATTCAAATTGTTCTTTCTCATATGCCCTGATAGCGAAAGGAGGAACATGAAGAATCCCGTGTTAACCGAATTGGGGTTGTTAATTATACTCAACGCGGACTAAGGCAGCAGCGGTCGGACGATTCGCCCAGAGTCATCATCCTTTCTGCCCTCGGAAACGCCACGGCTGAAGGCTAAGTGGTTACCCCGACGCAGGATATAACGCTTCCAGTTCGGGGTAGAAAGAGACGTGAAAGCGCCACGGTTAGTGGGAAAATAGAATGAAAGACGTGTGCTTTTCCAGCAAAGCGGGTAAACTGCATTACGTTTGAGTTATGGGGTACAGAAAGACTAGCGGGAGAGTTCACGTTGTGTTATACGGAGGTGTAAAAAGAGAATTAATGCCGTCAGGAACGTGTAGTTTCCGGTTAGAGGAGGCGCATCTCTTGTTACCGCTGGCAAATTTTATTAGTACCGCGTGCATTAAGTCTGGTAGCATAAAGTTAGGTGGTAGTTTCAGCATTCTATAAAGATTAAAGTTTTAGTCCGAAGTTCTATGTTTATATGTAATAGGTGTTAATACAATTCCCACTTCAAATATATATTTATTCAAACTAATATCGATACAAGGATATGGAAAAAAACTGTAGAGTAGTAGTGTTGAGAACGATGCTCTTACGAGTAGTCACGATAGATTCTTGACATAATAATATACATAGCTTCTAGCCTATTGCATTCATTGCTACAGTGAATACTTCTCGTGAGTGATCATGTACATCAGTGCTCCGCAACCGTTGTGCCGCGGCACACTGGTGTGCCAAGAAGCCACTCTAGGTGTGCCGCGGTGCGATATCTATAACTTGTGTAAATTTTTATTTTCCCTATACATATATATTCCAAAGAAAAACCTATTCATGCATCATTATTTTTTTCGAATTAAGTTAATATGTAATAGATTCTATAAATTGGCAAAATAAAAGAGTCGTTTGGATATCAAAGAAAACGTTATATAATGTCGCTTTTTGTTTCGTTTTATTTAGTGCAGGTACTCTCATATATACATCGATAACTTTGTTTATATTTATCGTATACTATTGTAGTAACGGACAGGTTTTTAAAAAGAGAACGCCAACGTCACTCACAAATGAACCCAGCACAAGCGAAAAAAAACGAAGTGTGTGAAAAAGCAATACCACGAAGGTTACATTCAGTACGGCTTCTCATGGTGTGGTAAAAAGACAAATCCGAAATCAGAGTGTATAATTTGCAGAGAACAACTTTCTAACGAAGCAATGGCCCCAAGCAAACTAATTCGCCATCTAAAATCAAAACATCCAGCTGCGCCAATAAGGATAAATAAGCGTTAGAAGCTATTAGTTGCTATGTTGCAAAATTAATTGCTCGTCAGAAAAAAAAAAGAAACCGCATACTATTGGAGAAAGGCTTATAAAGCTTGCATGCATAGAAATCATTCGATTAATGTTAGAGCTTAAAGAAGTGAATGAAGTGAGTAAAGTTCCACTATCAGCTGATACAGTTAAGAGACGAATTACTGATATGTCGAGCGATATTTTTGCAACACTTATCAAAAAAATGAAAACAGCTGATAAATTTGCCCTTCAAATCGACGAAACAACAGATATTAGAAAACGAGCATAAATAATAAGTATTGTATGTTTCGGTGATGACGATTCAATAAAAGAACATTATTTATTTTGCAAAGATCTTCCGGAGCGAACTACCGGCGAAGAAATTTTGCGATCAACAAATGATTCCTTTGAAACTCATGATATTCAGTGGAATAAATGTGTTAGTGTGTGCACCAAGACAAGATCCAACAGTACAAATTATCCATGGTTGAATACATCGTGAAGCACTGATGGTCAAGATATTACCAGCAGAACTATGCAAACTATGAACGAGTGCGTCAACATTATAAATATTATTAAAACAAGAGCCCTAAATTTGCGAATTTTTGAAGCACTCTGCCAAAAAATGGGATCAAATTATCATTCCTTATTGTTTTATACTGAAGTGCCTTGGATATCCAAAGGCAAAGTTCTAGCAAGATCACTTGAGCTTCGCGATGAGGCTAGTCAATTCACGTTCAATCAAAACATGGTTGAACTGTACCACCGCAAGATCATCAGTGGATAGCCAAACTAGCAACATGGCTGACATATTTGAGCACCTCAATGAACTTAATAAAAAAATGCAAGGTCGAATTGAAATTTTTTTTATCATATATAGTGTGCCGCAAAAATACTGTGAGCGGTTTGGGTGTGCCGACGTTGAGAAAGCGTTGCGGAGCACTGATGTACATAGATGCGTGAATAAGGTACTTATCTCTGAAGTAAACCTTTCACATGGCCTGACCATTCATTCTTCCATATTAAGTCATATGTTCGTTAATGTATTCTTTTCTGTTATTTTATTCATTTAATATCATAAGTGAGGTTTATACTGACATAAACTTAATAGTGTATTAAGCCGGCTTCACAGAACTAAAACATATCGCTGGCGACATTTAAACAACCAATCACAACTAAGCATCAGATATTCCCCTCAATCCTTCTTTTTGTGATCTCATCTTTTCAGCGACATCGAGTGTAGTTGGATTTTCCGAACTTCATTTGGTGTCGCCAACATAATTGAGGTTATGTTTTATTTTTTTTCTTCTGTGTTTACCGCTCTAATTTAGTACGATTAACGCTATTTTGATACTCAATACAAATGTAAAATAAATAACAATGAGTGACAGCAGGTCATCGGTTGAATTGACACATGCCAGTGGTCTTAAATTTACTGTTTTTTTTAACGAATTAACGGATTTCTTGTAAAAGTAAACAAATTCATCTGTCGCCGGCGGCAGCAAGTACCGACGTAGTGGGAGAGATGTCGCCGAGACATGTTTCACTTCTGTGAAGGCGGCTTTAGACGACTTGCTTGATGACTTTGACAGTTTGCTTTATAGGACCTGTCAAATCACAAGTTGCACATGTTTACCGCTGGCGCCACTTACCGGAGATTTTAGGAAAAAGTAATATTTGGTTCAAGGAACATGGGCGGGCAATATTAGGACTGCAAAATGTCAATTTAAAGGCTATACTGGTAGTGAAACTAGTGAAATCGACCCTTGCATTGATTTGGCTAATATTTTGAACTTTGTAATGCTCATAGTTTTCGAGTAAATAACCGTTAAAAAGAAAAAAAAGTCTTTTTTGTTAACCTATGTAATGTATTCTTTTGAGTTCATAGTATGTTGTAGTATGTCGATGATGTTTCCTTGTAGTTTTTTGACGATCCTGGACGTTCATCAAGTTGGCAAAAAAGTCAATATTTTAATAATGTTTCTTTATATGTTGCATCCACGGTTAAAATTAATTTTCAAGATTCTCGCGCTTTCGGGACGTTCATCCGAGTAATCCTATGCTTAAAAAACGGGTAAATCAGTGTCCAACAATTGAAGACGAAAATTACTGGGTATTCGGTTCGTGCTGTGAATACGTTTTGAGTAATAAATTTAGTACTACCACCTTATAAAACAAAATGTTTCCCAGTGGTCGCAAACTGTTCAGCGGTTATACAAAATTCCTAACCAAACAAAATTTGCCGAACATATAAAAATGAAATTTCTTATAAGTATATTCAAATTTAGGTTAAAATTAAAATAATGCGTTTATTTTTAGGTTGGTTTGGGTGCGGAATATCTTTGGAAAGATCAAATCAGCAGGCAACAAGGCAGCAGGTATGATCAGGTCAGGCATCGAATGGGGCTCTCGTACTTCTAATCACGGAGAATATCGTTATTGGAGAAAATTACCCAATGGTTATTTAGGTAAATTGTGGATAAAATTGATGTGATAAACTTTGTTTACCTATTAACCATCATTTTAGATTGGAATTTGGAATAAACAGGATTTTATCAAAATAGTCGTCCGTCTCTCACGGAGGTTGGCTAGTCAATCCTTTTGAATTGGAATTCAACAACAGACTTCGATAGCGATTGCCTTTCGTCAGGGGGCAAGCTTCCTTTGAAAAAGCCGCTACTTTCACCGAAGTGAGGGGAATATAAGATATTTAATACATGAGAATGCCTATGTGACCAAGTGGAACTAGAAAGGTTTACACTAAATTGAAATAAATAACTATTGCAAAATTCTGGAATCACCTTACATTCATCATAAAATAAAGGTAGGTGTCTCTACATCATGGGAAAAATACATTTAAAAATTTTCAATACTTATTACTATATTAAATTAACAATCTTAAAATTAATTACTCTATAAAGAGTATGCAACCTTGCATACACGTCAATTTTTGACGAAACCAAATTCCAGCAATTCTCCCTGTCTTTTTGTTGACATAACAATGCACTTGGATTGCAAATATATATTAAAGCATTATTAGACTAAACTTAAGTAAAATAAGTACACTGTAAAAAAATAAATATGTTCATTCGGTCTGAACTTGATCCAACTTTAATCAGTCAACATCTATTATAAAAATATACTATTCAAATTCCAATATTTAATTTCGATGTGTAGGTATTTCACTACTGATCATATTTACTTCCTGAAGGAAACATTCTGAAGGAAAATGCCCTGAAGGACTTGCCATATGCAGAGGTTTTCTACATCACCTGGAGATCGTCCGGCTCCATGGTTTTCCCTTATTTCTTGGCGTATGATGCGAGATGACTAAAGTCGCTCCATGGGCGCAAACAGAATAACAATTCATAGCTGACCGCTTTATTATATTTTTGTTATTATTATTAATAATGATAGGAAAATTATTTAGTTATAGTAGGAACATTTCAATTGTTATGGAACCTATATAGTACTTAGAATAGGTAGTGTAGTACCTTCAGGTGAAGCAGAGGGTTTAGGATGAATTGTAATTATTTCGTTTTTCATAAATTAAGTGTATACATGCAAGGTTAAATAAACGAATTTATTATTATCATTAATTGTTTCCGTTTTTTACGTTTGCTACATACATTTTATCTAGATCTACATGGAGTCGGACTTTGTGGAGATATTGAGAATGACAGTAAAGCAAATCATCGGCCACTGCCCAACTGCCACTTGAATCTGATAAAGCCTTGTTTAACAAGCTAGCTTAAGGAGCTGCCCTTTTTCGATCTATTCAATTGAATCTAATGGTCTAATGTTGTAGGTAGCAGTTTAACAGCACACGATTAATATTTTGCAAACTATTTTTTTTAAACCTGGAGTATTCAAAGATTATATTTTAAGGAATTCATGCAATGATAAATAAAATTTAAAAGGTGTATTGTTCCGCCAAGGATTAGGTTTTGTATCATTTGCATATTAATTCAGCGACTCAGGATAATATACGCACAAAAGAATCGTTCTTTTTCTCTCCGCGTTAAATGAATTTAAATCGCGACGGAGATTAACGAAACGTGGATAAATATGTTTCGAGAACACAGCGCCGTGACGTTGAAATCCCTCCAGAAAATGGATCCGGCAAAAAACTGGCGCGCAGTTTTACACCGTATGATTACATTAAGCCCGCCCAGCGCGCAGAAAAAGAAGACTCGGGGAAAATTTATTTTAGTGGTGTTTATGGCATTTAACTTGCAAATATTACTGTTTTTATTCTGCGCATATTATGTACCGCGACAGAGTTGGGGCGTGCGAGTTCTAGAGTTTTACTTTTTGGGAAAAAAGGAAGCACATAAAATTAATATATATGAATGTATGTATAAAGTGGAGTCATCACCTTTGAATATTTTTATTGCTCTGTGCCGGGGTTTTACGGTCTGGGGAGTGCTGCTGAAAGAGATTTTTTCTTGTTGCTTTTTTTTCAGCGTATATTGCCGGGATATACAGAGACAGAACAGATCAACCGGGGAAATCCCGTCAAATCCACCGCTTTATACTGTTCGGCTTTATGTTTTTCTCTGTTAAAATCGCATGGACTTTTTTTGTTTTCGCTTTGGTATTCAGTAGTAGACTTTGTTTCCGGATAAAAAAAAAGCTCTAAAACCGATGGGTCAGTTCAGTTATTTAACCAGCACATCTTTTTCACTATTTGGTGGATTTCATTCGACATGTAGTTATCTCAATTTACCAAATTTTTAGAATCATAATTTTCGTAATCTAGGTAATAAATATAAAATATACAGACTGTCTGAGATAAGGGCGCCATGCATAGAGATTTCGTGAACGGTAAAAGATGGAAATTTGGTTAAAGTTGCGCAATTATATGAGCAACAAAATTGTGTTGAGAAATTCAAAATACATTGAATAGTTTTTGAGATATTAAGAAAAAAATGAAAATTGTAAAATTCTTATTTCTTGTCTAGTGCGGTTATTTGGAAAGATAACGGAAAACGGAAAAAAAACTTTTTATTCTTTATCATATGGTGTTATAAAAAAATACAATACCACGTTTCGTACATTTCGGACCATCTCAACTTCATTTTTTTAATTACACATCAAAGGCCAAAAGGGCATCCTTAGGTAAAGATAATGTTTCTCTTTCCTGTGGTAAAAGTCTTAAGGCTGTTGTTTTCAAAAATAACAAAGTTATAAGTGAAAAATTTGCTTTCTCAGGGAAAGCCGTGGCCTAGCAATAGTCGAAGTCGGAAATAATCGTCTTTTTATCTTTTTTGTGATGTCAGGTCTACTAAGTTTATTTTTACACATTATATAGTTGTAAGTAGAAAATTGTTTAAACCGTTTGTAACCCCAGAAGAATATTGCAGAGCAACAATCATAACAAAAGAAAAAAAGTATTTTAACAACAATAACAAGAGAAACCAGTAAACTAATATAGTAACCACGTAAGCACTTAGAACAGGTGCTTTAATTAAACCGCTTCATTCTCAAGATACAAATAGCACCGTTTGACAGTTGATGTTACAGCGCGACTTAATACATCTAATTTGGTGTCTATTGGCAGGTATGTCGTAAGCTTTATTGTTCATTCTAAAATAAGGAAAAACATTAAGTGAATAGGAAAGATAATTGCATATTGAGCATGTAACTCAATTGAAGATGTAGTATGGGCGCTATTGTTAATAGGTTCTGCAGATCTGCTGAAGCAATGTTTGCGATCACAATTCTAACGTCTCGTCATGTGTTCAACAAGAGTCACCCAAACAGACCTCCAATCAGCAGCTCTACAGTACCGCGAAAAGTACAACGATTTGATGAACTAAAATGCGTAAAAATTATTTAACTTCTGGTAGACGGAAAGCAGCAAATGATAGCAACAACTGAGAGCATTATGGTTGCAAGTTTTACAGCATGTCTGTGAAACATCACAAACCCCAATCAGCGCCGGTATATCTACAGAATGCATTTGCAACTATTTGTTCTATACACTTAGAGTATTCTATCTACTTGTAGTCTTTGTTTGACGGATCGAATCAAAGATGCACTGACGAATAAAGAAACCGTAGTGTGCGTCTTTTTATGCCTAGAGGGCGCTTTTAACAACACTCCACACGAGTCTGTCAAAAAAGCATTAATTAACAGGGGGGTTGATGGCGTGCCTTCCAGACGAATGTCGCAGCTGCTGTCTACTAGGTCGGTGGAGGCGAAGGTGGGACATAAGACTATCTCGGTTAGTACGATTAGAGAATGCCCACAGTGGGGAATTACAACCCCGTTTATGTGAAGCCTAACAGTAAACGAACTCTTACGAGGGCTGACTGATCTTGGCATACCTTATCAAGGATATGCTGATGATATTGTCATATACTTAAGAGGCAAATGTGCGAATACTCTCTGTGACATAGTTCAAAGAGGATTGAACTTCACGGGAAGATAGTGTCAATCGGTGGGACTCAATGTTAACCCCACTAAGACTACCTTAGTAGCATTTACTACGAAAAGAACATCCAATCTCAAAACCATAAAACTGGATGGGCAAAATATAGATTGGAGAACGGATGTTAAATACCTAGGCCTTATCTTAGACAATAAACTTCTAAACAGCGGCTATCGAGGTAGTATTAGATTTTACCCCTCTCCATATTGTGGTAGAGAGAGTGGCAAAAACCACACTCAGAATGGTCAAAGAAGGAACGATTAGACATTGGTCTCAATCTCGTGACGGCGATCCAACCTGAGACATGCCCCGGGATGACATGTCAAAAAAATTTTGCTTTGTGAAGGAATTCACCACAAAGTTTAGTAATAAGAGCGCGTGAAATCATAATACTATCTTGAAATTGAATAGAAATGCTATCAAATGGTACACTGATAACTCCTAAACGACAGAAGAAACTGGAATAGTAACATATGGGCCTAGAGCCAAGAATTTCGAAAGTTTGAGAAAACACCCAAGTATCTTCCAGACGCAAATACACGTTATTGATAGATGCGTCCAGTTGAATGTTGATAGAAATTATCGAAACCAGGAAATTACCATCATGTCTGATAGTCAAGCAGTCATCAAGGCGCTGAGCTCACATGGTTTGGGAATGCCTAGGGGAAATTAAACGAACTAGGCAAAAGGAATAAAGTAACCCTCCTGTGGGCTCCAGGTCACACAGGAGTGGAAGGAAACAAGATAACAGGTAATCTTGCAAAATGCTGAAATACCGTTTGTAGGGCCGGAACCCTTTTGCGGGATAAGTAGCAGTACAATACTGAAGAAACTGAATAGAAAATCTAATTATAGTGTCTAATTTCCAGGGAACGAGGTAAAGTAATTTTTTCTGGAAACGTATAACCAGGACAGATTTACAGAATGCATCAACCTGAGTAAGAACAATATTCGCATATTAACGTACATAAACGGACATCTGAGTAAGCTTGGATTCGCAAAAGAATCTGAATGTAGATTTTGTGGGGAACAGGATGAAACACCCATCTATCTCCTCTCAAATTGCGTAGCACTGTGCAACTCAAGGGCGTTGCACCTGGGAGCAGGTGCGAAGAGGGAGACTCACCTAACTTGGGGCCTTCTGATATCCTACACTTTCTGAAAGGAATAGGATTAGAAGGCCAGTTCTAAAGCAGGAAGAATATGAGATACAATGAATCTTTTAGGTCACAGTGTAACATCACCCTCGCCACATACATACATACAAATCATATCAAATTAAATACCAACTTATAACACTAAAATCTCTAATGGTTATAAATGCATACTAACAGCAAAATTGTATTAATGTTTTAACATTATTTCGGAATAAGAAATAATAATTAAAGTTTATGTATTTTTTTTAAGACGAATCTTGGAAATTAACAACCTAGACGTTGGATTGACAAACGGAGAATAGTATTTACTCACAGCATCCTCAGGAAGATTTTTAGAGAAAAAATCTCAGGAAATGAATCGCAGTAATATTTATATCTCTAAGTTGGAGCATTAATGCATACGGAAGCTATAAATATATAATATAATAATTTAAGATCGAAATATTGATCTTAAATTATTATATTATATATTTATAGCTTCCGGGAACGACGTCGAACTAAGAGAGCTTCAATATCTGATGCTATTATGAAGTAGTGCTAGCGTTTCTTGAACTTCAATTACAGTATATTTAAGGAAAATATTTTCAGGTTTAAAGCACTCCTAGAGTATAAGGCGCTGATACAAACATTCTAATTTTCTAAACTCTTTAAATTCATGGAATTTTTGCTCTTCTATTTTTAAATTTTCTCTATTGGATAAAAGGTTTTTTCTTGTGTTTTGGATATTTTAGGTTTTTTGAAAGCCATTATTTCCCTTTAGTTACGTTTCGTTGTTTCTCTGATAACAACATTCTTAAGTTTTTAAAGTTGTCAAGTTAAAAGAAAAACAACGAAATGCTAAATAAAATGTGATCAAAAGGAAACAATAGTTTTCAAAATACCTAAAAAACCTAATTCATAAAAACTTTTTGTTAAATTTTACCAAGGTCAATTTAAGTGATATTACATTTTTGATTGGAGATTGGGCTTATTTTTTTACGACTTAGCTATAGGAATGGTTTTTTATTGTATCGTTTCCGTTAAAATAAATAATAATTTTCTTTTGATAGAAAATTAATAATTAGGAAAAATATAATGTACTTCTTTTATTTTTAAATAGTTTAGTGAACCTATCTTGCAATTCACTGATTATCAAGGAGAAGTTATTTTAATTTACCATTCCTTTATTGTTTAAAATACTCCAGAGTTAGCCTTTTTTATTCTATATCTTAACCAGCTTCTTCTAACTTTTAAATTTGTTTCTTTTCAGTTGCGTTGCGTATACTCCAAAATAAATCTTTAAAAAATTATTATTCTAAATAAATTATAAATTATTCTTAACACAAAGGTTTAGAGGCAGAGATTTACTGTTTTCAATATCACGGTTATGAGTACTTGTGTACCTAAATGTTCTAATGCTTCACATCTGAGAAAGATCGTTGAGAAAGCGAGGAAAAAGCACTTCTATGGAAATATATTTTTTTTGTAGTAGTATTGTAGAATATTTGTTCTTTCTTGTTTATTGGGGATCTCACAAAGAGAATATTAATGATTTTTTATGTTACTTTTTACATTTATTCTAAGACCATCTATTATAGAACAAGAGGTCGCCAAGAAAGCGTCACCAAAATGAAATGTTCTCCATAGGAGAGAAGGACGCGTTTTTCAGGCATTCTCCAGACGACGAGGATCGATGAATCTTGTGCGTATAGTTTTTGAGAGATGACGACGCTTTTCGCCCTAATTTCGGGCCCTCTCGAGGGCCCCGGAGAGCAGGAGCGGGGCACGGTCGAGAAAGTGCTTGATGAACTAAACCCATCGATCATCCAATTAGCTCGCCGATCAATCATCCGCTGCCATTTACCGCCTGCTACCCCAACTACACGCTCATCAGTTCATCTGCATACCACCATCGTTCTCTCCTCCATGGTACTCTTCAACCGTCATTGCGCCACCTCGTTCCTCCCCGACTACGGATAGGGTATAACGGAAACGAAACGCATACAACACGCTCTTGTCAATTGCGTGGCTGTAGCGGTTGTCATTCATTTGCTGGGCTTTGACTGTGTGCTCCCTTTTATTTCGCGCCGTGGCTTGGAAAGCTTCATCTTTCAACTTTAACGTCGGCAAAAATGTCGGGTAATGTAATAAAGATTCGTTAATCATTTTGGTTGCAAGACAATTAAACAGTCATTAGGGTGGTTCAATTCAAGTACTACTTTTTTTTTAATGTGCAATCCTACATTAGACACGGTCAAAATAACGTAAATTATTATTTAAAATAATAGTAATATGTAGTATTAATCATGGAAAATAAATCATACATCATGGGCAACCAATCAAGTTTGTTAGAAAATGCAGTAGAAGCAAGGTAGTATATGTGCACCATTTTTATTCATTAGGTTCATTATTAGTATTCGTCCCGAGTTTGAATCTCTATGTTCGTCTACCCACGCGTACATAAAATCCAACGCGTCGATTGGTGGAAGATACATTCTGAAATGAATTTTTTAAATGATTGAAGATTTGTCAAAATATACATGTTAAATTTGTTAGTATAATTGTTTTAAATCTATCTAACAACAAACTGCGAGAAAATATTCTGTACGCTTCACGCTAAGTGGATAACTTAAATGGTCAAAACTTTAAACTATTTATCGATTTGTCTATCTATTAATTCTTCCGATTACTACGGTGTGATATCGGAATATTATCTTTAAGAAATTAATTTAAAATAGTATCAAAGTCAAATAAGTTTTTGAATATATGAATATTAAATTTTAATTTAAAGATACATCAATAAGAAACAGTGTAGTAACAAATGTGTTGTTACCGAGACAAATCTGAAATATGTAAATAGAGCCAAGGATTTAAAATGCCAGCATATTTCTATATTAAAATCCATAAACGTCTAGATATCTACCAGAATATAAAAAGAGATTATTTAAAAGAAATCCTACTGAATTTATGAAATAAAAAAAAATTAAGGACCAAAATTTCCGAAAAATTAACATGTCGGTTAGTTATTTGTCACAGTAACCCCATGGTATATGAATAGTAATGTACATTAAAAAAAGGAAAGCAATTGTGATAACGTTTAGCTTGATTGTTTTTCAAGTGATTTATCTGAAACATTTCATCTTAAATTTAAATGTTGTAAACATTAATAATATTTCAGTAATAATATACAACAAGTAACAAAAAACCAAAATTATATTTTCAATTTATAGTAAAAGTAAAATCTTCCTAAGCTTATCATTTATAATAAATTTAATGAAATAAAAATAATCAGCATACTGATATGTCGCGACAGCAGACGATCTGAACTCCAAATTTCTCTATTTTTTATATAGTCACTTATATAGCATGTTAATATTATCAATATTTTATAAAGTATATAGAGAAATAAATTGTTGTTATTATACATAAGGCTGACATTGTTGTAATTCGTTAACATAAGAGTTTATATTCGTAAATATTTAAGTATGCGATTTTAAGCAATTATATATATATATATTTACAATGCAAACAAATATTCGATAGAAAAAAACTTGTGATACCGAGGGAACTACGGAGTAAACTCTGGCCATCTCTAAATCAAATGTCTTTTTTATATAAATTAGAATGAAGGACTAATGTTTTTGTAGGAAGAAAAAAATGTCACCCCCTTCCTCCACAGTGAAGTTGCTAACCGCTGTCCAGAGATAGGCATTGCTGGGAATCACTGGTGCAATTAACAGCACAGGGACCGCTTCTTTGGAGACCATTGTGGGCCTCCCCCTGCTGGAGCTTTATGTGAGAGCGGAGGCAATGAATGCCATCCTTAGACTGAAAGCCAACAACCTGTGGCATCCCAACTTCAGGGTAGGAGGGCACACTTATACTACGGGTACGATGCTGGACGGGCCATTGTTGCAAATTACTGAATCACTGAAAAGATGAAAATCTCCATACCGAACAGAGACCAGGTTTGTAGTGAGATCACTACACTACTACTACTGAGCCCTGAAAAAACCCAAAGAAAGTTTCAACAAGGGCGCCAGGGTTACGGATAATGGTGATAGACAAGCCCTATCTGGAGAAAACCATGAATCAAGAGCAAATGAATCTGTCTTAAAAACCACTCGTAAATGCGATTAGATTGCTTCGAGTGAAAGCATTGCATTCATGCAATTTACGATGTAAATCTTCATTGGAAGAGTATTATAAACGACCTTCCATCGCCAAGACACAAGAACTAGTTCAAGACAAAGGCACTCATAATGATAGGTACGGATTTAACAACTGTTGAATCCCCAAAATCTTCCAAAGAGGTCAATAATACTAGTCTTGAATCCAGAACAGTAGTAACCAATAAGGGGCAAGGTAAGGAGTCTGGGGTATAGGATGTAAATTGGTCTATTGTAGAATCTCCTTAATACCTAGAAATACCTAAAAGTATTGGCGTTAACCAACTTTGGTCGCGGATAAAATAGGCCATGGCCATGCCGCAACATTTAATTATGGGTTCGGTATATTTAACTTGATGACCATAATCTACCACGAGGATCACCAAGGCTTGACTATGGAGCTTATATTGAGAACAGAATTAGACTTCAGGCTAAAGGGCACAAAAATGAGAAGATTGAGAAAAAAATCCAAGAGGCCGTAGCTTTTTCGAAGCTCCTTGTCGCACGGCTTCCACCAAGAAAAAAGAAAATGGGGTTAGCTTTAACAATATTAATTATCTTGAAAGCGGTATAAGATACATTTCAAATGTAATTTTATCAATGTTTATCTACAGATGAATAGTTATAAAAGTAGATTTCAAGGTATTTGTTTAGTTATAGCTTCAATTTGAGGAAGTTTAGAAAATATAGGTTAGGTAAAATAATAAATAATAAAATAGCTCCATAAATTCAGGAAAATGCAGTTTAATTGCTTATCTTCTATTTAACTACAAATTAATTGGTTATTGAGAAGAGTTTAATTACACTGAAACGAGACTGTTACATAGATTAGATCTCACATTGGAATATCTAAGGCATTACTCAATTTTAAATCCAAAAAGTGCGACGCTGCACGCCGGGATATAGTCTGGGATATAAATAATCCTTTAAATTCAAATTCAGCACTAATGCAGGTTTAATAAGTCGAACATGCGCACAGTGCAACCAGCGAACGTCGCTACTAGCTGCATGCACTATAGTTACCCGAGAGCTGCTAATACAGCGCCAGGCAGAGACCGGGGCCGCTCTACCGCTACGGCTTCCACTGCACCATCTACACATATAATTAATTTCGGTCGTCGCATCAATTTATAACCATCCAGTCTCGCGTCTCGATATTCGCAGAGCCATTTTCTCCGAATTGGTTTCCTCGGGCAGCTTATAGCTCGGGGACATCCCGAGGCAGTTAGCGCGGCCTTGCACTCCAGAGACACGACGACAATTCAGTCGATATCGGGCCAAATAAACTCCATCCTTTATATATATATATATATATACATGGATAGGATAGAGCAAGCATACACGTAGAAGACACACTTACATATACACCGTCGGGGACCGTTTTCTTATGGATACCTTCCAGTCATGAGTTGTACGTTTCAGTTTAGCAAACGCTCCAACGTGGGAATAGGAGAGAGAAGCAGATAGAATGACGGTCACGCCAGATTTACCATCGTCTCTGTACTCTTAATGGACTCAGATTAGCGTATACGGATGTGTACTGCATGTAAGTGGAGAATGATGTTTGGTTTAACGGATAAACGACTTGTCCCTGTTTTTGCCGCATGGCGTTATGTAGGTTTTTGTATCGTTCTGGAACGGCTGCCCTGTTAATGGGATTGATTTGTGCGGCTGTGAAAGTGTTGAGATGGCAGCGCAGATCCGTTTGAGACGGTTGTGTCTCGGAAAAATAAAATGCCTTACAGTGATTTATTGCAACAACCATCCTAAAACAGTCATTTTTTTTTTAGATAAAACGAATACATATATTAAAACCACAATTCACATACACAAAGAAACGTGGATTTCACCGAATGGGAAGACTCCAAAACACAGATATAGCTGGAGAGTATTAACCTTCTTTCAACATCGTGATATCCGACACCTCGCTAGTGTATCGTATAGTATGTGATTATAAACCACGGTGTCGAACTAGCTTAAAAGGAAAAAAAGGAGGAAGAAGAGGAGGGGTAGACCGAAGAAGAAATGGTTAAAAGCCACGTGGATTGAATTTGTAAAATTTTGAAAAATCTTCCTGAACAAACAAATCTTTTGCTTTGCATTGTCCTAGTTTAATTTAGAGTCAAGTGAAGTTTTTATTTTTGGCCAGAACCTTTTTGAAAAATAAATTTGTTTGTTAATTAGCATCTTTGGGTTAAAAATTCTGTTCTTTTATTTTATATTAAACCTTTTCAATTTTCCGGGTAATTAAGAAAGTCTGATGTCTTTCACTCACAATTTACTTTTCATGGTTAGATTCAAGTTTTAATTCGCTAGGGTAACTGTGAGATTAATTGTTCTTTTGTTCAATTTAATATTATCTGTTGAGCTAACTAATTTAATTTTTCTTTTTCTTTGTTAAATTCATTTTGCAATTTTATTTAATTCAATCGGTACACAGCAGTACGTATATACACCTGCAACACGGAGATATCAGTGTTAGGCGTGTCGTTCTCGTTCGTCGCTTGCCTTACCAACCGCAACGGTATGTGGTGGGGATACGGTGGCGGTCAAAAACCTAAAACCGCCACGTTTTGATTACCAGCCTCCATTTTACATACATACTGCTGTTTACTGAATGTACCAAAAGAAAAAGCAAAAAATTAAAAATGAAAAATTAAATTAACTAGCTCAACGGATAAAAATTTAAAAGGGCGCAAAAGAATGATAAAACTCAGGGTTACCCTCGCAAATTAAAACTAATCACGAAAAGTAAATTGTGGGTGAATGAAAACTGACTTCCTTTAAATTACCCCAAAAATTGAAAAAGTCTAATCAAAAATAAAAGAACAGAATTTAGAATGACGTTAAAAACAATCAAAAATATTTATTATAATAAAAAAAAAAAGAAAAAAATAATTGGTAATTACAATTATGCAGAAAACAAAAAGGACAGAGTCCTGGCTTAAATCAAAAAACTGTTCGAGATTCTAAATTACAAAAGGACAATGCTAAATCCTGTAACAAAGCAAAAAGGTAAAATAGTTCAGGAAGATAGTCCTTTTATATCAATCAATCCACGTGGTTTCAAAATTAAAACAACCTAAATTAAATGTGGACAATTCAAGTGAATTAACAAAAGAAAAACTTACATACAAGCACAAAGTTTCTATTCACCCAACCTGAGGTGATTAATAATTCAAAACTAATCAGTAAAATTAAAACGAAAAAAAAAAAATTAACTCTTTAAACTAAAATGTCTATCTTACTTCACGAAATAATAAATGATCTTATATCTAATTTGTGTATACAACAATACAATAACAATTATTATTAAACTAGTTCCTTGATGGACGAAATAAAATCAAATAAAGGAAACAAATCTTAATATCACATGAAATCACAAAATGGCAGCAATGAAATACAAATTTACATCTACTTACTCTTGTGTCAATCTCGGAACTGAGTATTATAAGGTTAAACAGTCGTATACATATAAACAATAGCTGCGTGCAGCGCAACGCGCAAAGAACATCGAAGAAAACTTCTAAGAAGGACATGAACTACATGAGCAAATAAAAATATATATTAAACAGTGAAATTAATTAAACAACTGAACATTTAAATAAATAAATTAAACAATCAAATCATTAACTAAATCTTATTCAAAATAAAATATTAATATCTGAGAAAACTTTCCCGAAACATTGATAAAGGCTTATCGGAGTAAACATGAACATCTGTGCAACTAAATAAAAAAACTCTCGCGAATAACAAGGTGTCCACAGCAATACGTTTTTTGTTGTTGTGAGAGCACTGCACCCTCTTGGCTTTTTGTAATTAGTCTCCCCCCTGCACTAATACCTGGACTGTACAGGTCTCTGGCTGGTTAATGGAAATAATTTTCTGGATTCATTCTTGACTTCCCAAAAATTGCCTGTCTTCTTGCGTTCAGAGCCTGGCATTCACGCAGAAGCGTTCTCTATCCTCTAATTACACAGTCTGCGGTTGGTATCTCCAATGTTGATCTCAATTTTCTGTAGGGGTCCTTTTAATGTACAGTGTTCTGTTAGGAGACCTGTCACGATGAGAAGATGATTCCTACTGAGGTGCAGTAGCTCTTCAGCCTTCTTTTTTAAAGGTTCCTTATAATAAAGTTTCTACCATGAATTTGCCTGGTTGTATTATTCCAGCGTTCTTTTTTGACCCAACTTCTTACCCACTCTTGTGCTGCGTTTTTAGACACTCCTAGCGCAGGTTTTAGAGACATACATACATTTGTTCACTTTTTCAGCTAAGTTATATGTATGTTTTTATTACTAATTCGTTTTCTTCCCTTAGTCTCTATTTTGCTGTTAATTACAAAGCTAGCTAGTTTTTCCAAATGACTAGTGAATGGCAGCAAGACGTGGTAAAACATTTATACAGTATAGTATATGCATACAGTTTGAATTTGAGAACTCAATTTCCTTCAAAGCCCAGACAGAGCAATCGGCACCATGCGTGAATAACTCGACTGGCGGAAAATCTGTTTGCATTTGCGAAATGTATTTCAAGCCCATGGAGGAGGGCGCGTGGTGTTCATATGCAACGTATATGGATGTGTGTGTGTATTGACATCATCACGTGCCATTTGAGTCGAAGATCTTTCGATATATTCATTCGCGCTCTCGCATAGTCGCGTTAGTCCCCATCTCCGTTTCAAAATAGGCGCGCCACGGCGACATAAGGCGCCCGGGAATACGTAAGAGACATTTCGGATGCATCACATTTGGCCCGATAGTTTGTCTCTCGAAGTACCTTTTTAGCCCAACTTTATCCGGCCGCGGGAAGGAGGCTGTGGTGGGTGGCGGTAGAAAAGTTGGTCGTCGGTTGTTCAAGGTGGCGCAGCTGACGAGTATGCAAATGGCGCAAAGGTGCGCACTTAGATATATATAGGAGAGTGCGCCGGGTCTCCCTCCGACAAAATGGAAATACGATGAGCGGTAACGTGCTTGTCTCCCGTCCTGATGCGTGGAATTATGAAAATGACTTGAGAAATATGGAATAGATGCATAAATTGGCTATGGAGCGGGACCAGCTGAGTCCTTCTTTGCGCGCCTTCTATATACGCGACGCCGAAGACTTACCGCTTGAATGGGCGGCGAGGGGAACGAGAAAGCTAATCTTGGAAATACATTTCGTATATTTTAAGTCTCTTTTGTATATATCTTGTAACACTTCTCGATTGTCATTTAGTTAAGAAAATAATGTGAATGAGATAAGAGCTTTTTGAGAAAAGCTTTCTTTGTTTATCAACTTTATTAATCAATTTACGAGGTAAGAAGATATTTTAATACATTTTATCTACAGCATCAAAAATTTTATTAGAACATAGTTGCACATCAAATAAAATCGAAGCTGAATTGATTTATTGAAATGAACACATTTTTGAAGCGTTACTAATGTTTTTATGCATTATCCTCTTGCAGTAAACATAAAATTTATTTTGATGTGTTTGTTTATAGACCTTCTTCTTATGTTAAAAAGATAGTACAGAATGACAAAAATTGTATGGAAGGATGCTCCTAATAAAATTTGTTTGATAATATATTTCTTATTCATTGAATAGCAACCAACTTCTCTTTTTAACGAATTTTTTGCTTTGTATTTTGCAGGGGAATCTGTCTTCCATGTAGCCATGAACTTTTTCAATGCCATTCATACACAAAATTTATGAGAAAACCAGGTAAGTTGATTCATCAATATGATTTTTTTTGTTATTGTGGGAGCCGTCTGGTCTGAAGTCTCCGGGAACACTCCGGTCTCTTACCTTTTTGTATTTGGTCTCCCATTTCTGGTCTCTTCACCAATATGGGTTGTTGTCTTACTATGAATTACTTCTTGTGGGTATAATTAATAGCTGAAGCTTATAACAATCGTTTCCAAAATTTAGTCAGAAAGCCAGAATTTCAATTGAAATGGGGTATATTTCAGGTGGAATTTTGAGGAATGTAGTATGGAGCTTTAAGCCTAGGCCTACTATAAAACTAAATAATAATGATAGGCAATTTTTGTTGTTGTATCAAATCAAAACCTTTGGCAATAACCACAGTTCCGACCATCAAAAATTACGAACCAGAGTTGTTTCTCGTCCCTCCACGTTGGGAAGCAATTGCGAGGGTTAAAGGCCTAGTCGTAGGTGCAACGAGGAAACCTCGTACCAAGACCGCCACCCATACAAATTATACATATGAACAAATCCCAGTCATCGTCATGAGTTTCGTTGTGTGCCATCTTTCGGTCAAGTGATAGTAGTATCTCGAACAACGATAAGTAGTACACTAACGTTAGTACCTACCAGTAGATTGCGCTCGCAAATTTCTCAGTTATGTTTTGCATTTTTTATCATAAATGATCTGTTGAAAATACTTAGTGTATAGTTACGTCAAAGTTAGTTACGTATCGCCGACAATTTTGTTAAAGAAAAATGGTTCTCCACCTCAAAGACGGCTAAAAGCTATACGCAATATACTTTAATATAATTGTAATGTCAGACGAAACATAGAAATATGTTGTTACAACGCACATTGCATCCAACAACAAATATCATTTGCTCCAACAGATTTTCGATTTCTTTTATAAGTTTTATGTGTGCATTAAAATCTTTATTCAAATTTTATACAAATCACTGAATATGTCTGTCCTTCAACTAAAATAAAATAACAAAAAACGTTTTTTGACACCAATGCACGTATTTTTCTGAGTGTGTGTTTAAGCAAATGGACTAACCCTGCCATTGTCATTTCTTTCTTGGCAGTGAAATACTCGGGCTCCCTCGGTAATTTACCAACCAATGACTCCTAGAAGCTGAATCGTCTTTTGATAAATATAAAAAGTCCTCACCACTATAGTTTAAATGGAAATAAAAAATATGTAAATATAATAAGTAAGTAAATATTAATATAATAATATAGTTTTACCGCTATTTTGCTGCCCATACTGTTTTTATTCGTAGATAGGAAATTATGTAATTAATATCTCAAATGTTTACAAGGATCTCCTCTCTGTATTATCTTTTCGTTGACGATACGAGACGAAAGTTCTTTAATATTCACCTCAAATAAATTCCACCTTTTTGCCCAATATATAAGAAGAAGAAGATGTGACGTAGTTTATTTTACTGGGATAATATTATGGATATACGTCAGAATTTGTTTTTAGTAGGATCTGAAGTATCTACTCATTGTCAGTCAAAAACTGAGTATGGCCTTCTTATAAATTTCCAAATCCAGGGTCTCTTCACGGCCGCTTTTAAATTGCGTAAACCACTCATAAATTCTTATGGAAGATATACAATCATCACCATAAACTTTTTTAACATTTCGTACGTATCAGCAATATCTTTTCCCAAACACAAAATTTAACACTAAAATGCGTGTAACTTTATAAGCTGTCATCCACAAACTTTAGTGCGTTTGAAAGAGGAAGCTTGTGTGTTTCTAATGCTGCTGTCGTTTAATACCTGGCGCTAAGTGTGCTATTACTTAAAATGAAAGTTCCGGTATTTAATTGTCAAACTGTGTACATATTTGTGTGGCTTTATTTTGAACTGGAGAAAAAAAACATGGCAATTAATAAAGGACAATCTATAGATTTATCAACATAACAGAAATAAGGACTTCATTCGAACGTTGTATAGTTTCCCCATCGCAAGTAACCACCTACCAAACGCACCCTTAGTTTATTTAACCACTGAAAAATTCATGGGCATCGGCAAACAAATCACAAATTACTGATCACGGATCATCACCGAGACTTCTCTCTCCGGCGAGGAGAAGGAAAAACCGGGAAAACGAACGCTATGCCGCAGGAAGGGGGAAAGAGGGGCCGAGAACAGTCCGTCATGCAGCAGTTCGCTTCCTGTTCTTCCATTCGTTTCCACCCCAAGAGAGAGGAGTACACGCCGAAATGAAAAATTTAGATTGCATTAGAGGGATGGAGACCCCTTGAGCCACTACAAATCAACTAATTAGACTGCCTCGCTGGTTGACTGACTGGTTTTCCACCAGCGCGTCCCAGTCCACCAACTCCCGTCCCTCGCCCGGGTCCTCTCCCTCTCCCCGCGTTATCGAAATCTGCACGTTTTCTCGGCGCTAGTGGTGTCTTCGATTCCCGACCTCCATTAGGAGCTACATCTTGCCGTCCTCGTCAAATGTAAGGAGCTTGTAATAGTGGCGGTGGCGGGCGCGGAACACTGATGGCCCCGATCCTCCCAGGATATCACTGCACAAGATCTAGTACGTGTACCGGTACTACGTGTGTAAGTACCTGGGTGGCGTAGGGGACGCTGTCATCGTGCGTCTAGACGCCCCCAGGATTCCTCTTTTAACGATTTCGGGGCGAACCGAGAGGTAAATATTCACCTCGACACATTTCCCATTAGGTAATTAACTTAGTAGTAGGAGAATATATCGCTACTACACGACGTTATCTAATTCTCCATGCTCATTAGACGCTAAACGACATAATCTAGCGTGTGTCTCCACGTGTGTGAATATCCTATATTTTGAAATTGCGTAGGCGTGCCGCGAGATCTTAAACAGAAAGCACATGCAGGGATATAAATTAAGATACTAGATTAGTGCCTAAAAGCTCAAACTATATCATTTATTTTTGCCCTTATCACTACTATGAGAATGCCGACTGTGTTTCTTCTTTGAACCACTTTATACCAATGGATACTATTGCTTGATAGCCTACTTTCGAGAATCTAGAAGTATGTTGGTTATTATTATTGTGAAACAATGATGAAGGAAGCGGTGACCTTCCATCTTTTATATTTCATTTTATTGTTGATCATCAACAACTGTTTCGAAAAGATATAGTAAGATAGATTAAATTCTGAAAATATGTTATCTGACCATTACAGTAAAAAAGACACATTATTAAAGGAGAGATTCAATTCACGCTAATTAAAATATATATCCTTCCTTTCGATATCATTAGCCTCTTTATAACTGCACTAACAGATATAAGAATATGTAAACCAAAACCACGCTGATTGTAAACACATTATAGAAACTAACACCTTGACTTCGAAACACAACCTATCGACATCAATCCACGTTTATCTTATACACACAATATTTACCGACAGTATATCCTGTCCAACTACACCAAAATCGTCTTTAAACTTCTTTTCCCCCAATCCACCAGAAAGACCTATTGAACCCCCATCTCAACTTTAGCTCTCTCAGTCAGGTGCACCCTATCAAAAAACTGGCTGCGAGTTAACTTACCCACTCTGGGTTTGTCCAACCGATCGACCCCAAAGTACGTCTATCGCTTCCGGTTCACTGCCGAGCAGTTGACAAGCAGGGGAGCAGGAGTTTCCTCCGCATTCCCACGCTTTCTGCACATGGGAGAGTTCACTAGCCCCATGATTCCTGTGAGTAATTTCAATCTGTCCCTGCTCATAAAAACTGCTTTTTCTCATTCGGATGATGCCTTAGAGATTTACAGTGTGTCAGCATCATACTATGCTTTACATGTCAAGCAGTACCTGCAGCAAGTTGCATCTGGCAAACGTTTTGATGCTGCCATCTGAGCTACCACACGTCGGTTCTAGACCTAAGAACGGCAGCTTGCTGGGGCTAACGTGTCAGCTATTTCATTGCCTCTGATCCCAGAGTGACCTGGCACTCATCTCAATGCAACATTTGGATGTTCCGCTAGCTGTTTAAGCTTTCTGTGGTACCTCAGTAACACCTCAGAGTCAAATCTGACAGCCCAGCACAAGTTTGGATGGCAATAATTTCGGCATGTAAAATGGCGCGGGAGGCCCCTATGCTTTAAACTTGACTTTCAGACTGCTTTCCTGTCAAAGATCTTCATCCTTTCGAAGCTTCTGGTGTTCATCGAATTTCCATGGTTGTGTGGTAGTATTTACATTGGTGAAACAAAGCGAAATCGGCGCAAACGTAATGACAACTGATAGCTGATGAATTAATTATATTTTCCTTATTATTGTTAATAATCATAGGAAAATAATTCAATTAGAGTAGGAACATGTGGTTAACAATTATTTGTTAGGATAAATTTAGATTATTTAGCTTTCTATAAATACACTGTTCTTCGACGCTGTTCCAGTGAATTTGTTCTTTTTCGTTCCGCAATTCACTTAGTCACTGCACCATGTACCACTTTGAATATTACTAGATCGGTTTTGGTCCAGGCAATACTATTTCGGGGTCCTTTCCTGCTACCTTCTCTACACTTTTGTTGACTAGTATGCCCTTAAGACCTGGCATCTATACCAAAGTAACTTTGTCGTGGTTGACCAGGGTTATCAAGTTTTCTTGTCAATTTTAAGCCAGTTTCGATAGATGTTAATGTTGATAGGATGTCAATGTCTTTAGGATCGCTTGACTATTCGATCGGGTTTCACTGACTCTTGGATTGGTTTTCTAACGGCCTATGAACGCGTGTCTCTATCGCGAACATTTCCGTTTGGTATACGGTGGTATATTACCTCAGTGCTATATATTCTTTATTATTCAGGCTTTCTCCATATATACCATATTCAGTACCTGTAATTCTTTCTAACACAGCTTCATACTACTCCTGCTCTCCATTCATCTCAGGCCAAGGGTTTGTTGAAGGAGAGTTTGGAAGTCATTGTACCATTGCTCGTTTCAAAGACATGGTTTGTGACCTCGGGTGTTATCCTGACATACTTAAAAGTATTCTGGCTTCTCCAATTTCCACACATTTCGTTCTGTAAGCCTCTATTTTTGCGTGCCCCTTAATGTAGATATTCAAGAGGGGTAGATTTAGCATTGTTTCTATAGCAAATGTTGGTAAACTCTTTGCAATTCTATTGATTTACAGCAAGTCAGTCCTCTGTGAATTAAAGTAAAATGCCTTGCCTCTTGAAGTCTTGGTTTACTTACAGCCATGCAACCATAGCCTAACATGGGTCATTCCACTAAGCAAAACAAATATACATACAAACGCAACGTTTTGAACATCATCGCAAGCCTAAACAGTGAAGCTCACCATGAAACCAAAAAATGTTCTAGTTCAAAAACTGATTGATGGAAACCAGTGTTTAGAGGAAGTGAATCTTTGCCGAGCAGTATCTATATTACCAATTGTACAATATATAAAACTTGCGACTCGCAAGGTGTCTGGTAGCTTTATTCAACTGACATAAAAAGGTGATTCGAACTATCGCCGACGTGTTCAACAGGAACGGGTATCCGGGAGCTATGTTGTACATTAATATGAAGTCCGAATGCAACCACAATCAGAGAAGAAAATCAGTACAAGATCATTGGCACAATTCCATACATCCTATTGGATGAAAATTAGAAGGATAGGAAACCCAATACGGTATCAGAATGGCAAACAAGAAGTTCCAAACACAACAATGTTGTATTTAACTAGATTAAAACCAGAATATACAGGGTTATTATTGTATAGCACTTTTCAAAATAAAGGGGTTAAAGATATACATGAGCAATGTCTATATACAAAAAATTACGGTTCTAAGTACATCGGAGTACCGAGAAAATGATTTTTCTTTATTCGAGTCCGGCCCTGACTCCATTTAGCATACGCGGTGAACCCATCGGTCGTCGCTACACTTTGAACGTTGGGGATTACATTTAGTGTGCACTTGCTATTCGCAGTGGATGCATGCGTTTGCAATTGCAGCGTATAGATTTGAAACACGCTACATAAAGTTAACAATCATACATTAGTTTTATTGCAAACATAAGGTTTGTTCGCTGTGCAATCAGAAACTATCCACAACTGAACGACGCATGCGCAATAACAGCTGTGCGTTCACAGTGCAACAAATTTCGTTATTTCGACCGTTAGTAATTTAAAATTTGTGTTCGCACAGTATCAAATTGTAGTCAGTGACAGTTTGTGATTAATCCAGAAGTTCACGGATTTTCTTGTGGATTTTAAATTCGCTCATGCGCACTAAACGAGAGAGATACACTGCGCCGTGTGCTCCGCCGGCTGACATATAAATTCCAATTGCTGGACACAGATGGTTAGTTGTGTCGGTTTTGGATGTGTTCGCAGAGCAAATTACCAAACTAATTTCAAAACTACCAATCCCTTTTTGAATTCATGCGCAACTGGAAAAACCGAAATAGTTTCCAATTAAGTTTTGATTCGCACAGCGAACAAACTTATAATAAGTTTATTTTAAAACAAATTTAACTTTTAAAATGTACTACTATTTTACATGATACACGAGTGTCATGGCAAAAGCACGTCCATAAAAAAAACCACTGACGTGCTTTGTTTGCATTCTTGGTGCTTCCGTCTTATCTCAGTTTAAATCTTGTGTGTAAATAACTCTGCTTTAAGTGAAATTCACTATGCCTAGCATTTAATTTTTTCGATGTTTACTTACAGATGGTTGAAATTCGTTTTCTTATCAGATTTATGTGACATACATACGGTAAAACAAGATGTGGGCCGTCTTTAACTACATTTTGGGCCCTATAAATTTGGAAAATTACAAACATGCACATAGAACCGTAATTTTTTTGTATATAGGCATTACTCATATATATCTTTCGCCCCTTTATTTTGAAAAGTGCTATACAATAATAATCCTGTATAAACCAACAAAAGTCATGCAGAGGATACATACACCATTTGGAATTGACAAGCTACTGTCCTTATCAGGACTCCTCTGATAATGCCAGGAGAACCACTGCCGAAACGTCAACTTACATTATTTCTTAGATATCAGACCGAACTTTTGTTTTTTTACGCACGATGTGACACAAATATAAAAGTGTCTGAAATAGTCAGGAAGTGAAGTACGTAAAAGAAAAAGTAAATCCCTCTTATTAATTATCCCCAACATACAGCAACACAAACATATTATGAGTTACCGACTGAATAAAATTTCAGTGTGGTAGCTCAATAGTGTAAACGTATAGAAAACACTACCTCTCTGTTAAAAGATTTATGATCTAAAAGAAATTAGAATTCTCGCACAGCTAAAAATAATATCGAGTAAGTAGTTTGTTTAATTACTGAGATATCTTTATTGATTTATTGGAAGTAAAACAGGCAAATTGATTTGCTCTGTAATTATGCTTTCAATTCATCGCACAACTTTTAGTATTAACGATCGAGTGCCATTACAACATTCTATCTTTCAGAACCATACGAGAGATTGGCTAAAACGTTTAACGTACTTCTAACAATATTTCTCTCATCTCAGCATGTGTTCACTTAAAATGAGTTGGCGAAATGACGACAAGATTGGAGTGAATCAAGTGTTTGTGTAGTTGACACCCTTTTGAAATCAGATTTTCCGGGAGCTTTTTATGAGGGGTCGGCGTGTAGTGCATCTTCAAAAGGTTCGCCTTTTTATCGCCTCTCGCAGTCGGCAGTCGAAAGCCTTAATCAACAGGTATTTCCTCTTTTTTATTTGGTCGTCGTGCTAAATTAAACCCCTAGGTATTCGCTATCGTTTCAAAGAAAAATACTGCTCGGAAATTCATCGACGTACGCATAGGAAAAGATAAAACCTTATTGAAAATCTTTAATTAATTATTAAGGAATTTATTAGATTAATATGTAAGATTAATATGTATGTATCGAACAAATGATTTCTAGATTGTTATTCAAATGTGCATAGAACTTTTCTAATTATATTTATGAAATACTCCATTATCTAGTTATTTACTATAACTGCGGTGTGTCTGATGCAGTGTCGGATTCCTCTATCCCATTAAACGGCTTCGTCTGGAAACAATCAGACACCGAATTGATTCGCATTGGGGGTCCATTACTCCGTTTGCAGTCTCGCAGTTAGTTCATGCATTGCCGTCGCGCTGTAGCTGCGGTAGGTATGTAGTGCTGTTCGCGACACAACACTTGCGGTTTCTTGATGGGGTTACATTACATATGCTAACGTGTACCCACACGTAAGATAGAAACTCTATCGCTGTAGTATGTATGGCAGATATAATTGTGGGTAAAATTTTCTGCCGTTATTTACTACTAGACGCTGTCTAATAATGTGAGCGTGTATATTTCATAAGCGCAGTATTCTCAACTCACAGATCTTAGATAATCTGTACAAATAAATACACTCTCTACTTGTTAGTTGTTAATGATTTTCGAACCGCTTCCGGTTCGCTGTATTTAACGGGTCCTTCCATTTCGTTAATCTGATAGTACCATTAATATAAGATTAACAAGGTAGAGGCATAAATGTATCTCTATTTAGTAGACAGGCTATATAATAGACACGGACAGTGTATTTTGTTACGAACTGTAAGAAATATGTACATAAAAATTTAAATATTTTTATTCTTTTTTCTACGAAGAACAAATAAATCACATATTTTAACCATATAGCAGCCGTAGCAATATAATATTAACCATTGTGAAAATAAAATTGTGGTCCTAAGTATAATTGTTTTTTAAGAAGTTCTTATGCAAAGTATGGGAGGCAATACGAAAATGATATATTATTCCGCACACCAAAAAATGACAATTAGAATAGGAGCAGCAAGCGAAAGGTAAAAATATAACCAACAATAAAATTGATAATTAACTTCAACCACCCTTTAAACACATTGCAGCAACCAAACTTTATATAACATCTTGTGTTCAAAATTTATCTTTTAAACAAAACTCCTAGAATAAATAAAAGGGCATCAAAGAAATTAAATATACATGTTTTATTAACACAAAATCAATAATTGATTGTAAAATACTTAGAAAAGAAGTTAACTGTCAAATTTCAATTGCATTGTAGTACTGGTAAAAACATTGCACAAATATTAAGATTGCTAAATCAAATTAGTTAAAATAATTTGAAATAGAGGATATATTTTTCAATTTCTTGTGCAATTCTAAAGTAAGTTTGTTAAAACCGCTATGTAGTTATTTTCAACCGTGTTTGAAATATTTGCATTTTTAAAATTTTTTTGACAGATGGACAAGTGCAACTGAACTTCTCTAACTGTAAAGGTATTTAACTTGGAAAATTGAAAATTTTTTTCGAATTTTTCGAAAAAATCACTTTCGACCTTTCGAATTGAAAAAGTGTCCAAACTTTTTTTTAGTACAAGTACCCATTTTTCTCTTTCTCATCAAACTGCCCTTACAAAAAATACAAAAAAAAAGTCGTATTAATTACGCATCTAAAATGGAATACTTTTTAAGATGTTCCGCAGTTTTTTTCAGGCGCCAGGCTCAAATGGTTTGCAGACATCCATATCGCTATTCTACACAGGTCTTCGTTGGCAGCGGTCATGAGGCCGTACTCATCGTTCGCGGTTTCTATCAATGCTAGGTCATCTGCATAGCTAATAGATTCCCCGCTGCCAGCCAGTTTAATCCTCAGTACATCATCATATAAATTGTTCCACAGAATTGGGCCTAGGATTGAACCCTGTGGGGCTTCTGCGCTGACCACAGTTTTTACATTCCTACTTATTTGTAGTTGTTTACCATCTAGGTAATTGGATACCAAGTTGATGAGATATGCGGAAATACCCATCCTCTCCAATTTAGCGATGATGAGCACTTTCTCCGCCGCGTGGATGGTGGATTTACCTTTGACGAAACCGTACTGGTTACTCGACCGACCTTCTATTTTCTCCAATTTCCTCTAGCAGAACGCACTTTGATTAAAGATTCATAAAGCTTGCTCAGAGTGTTGAGCAAACACAATGGCCTATAGGATGAGGGGGCACTTGTCTGTTTATCTTTTTTCAGTAACAGTACTACCTTAGCAATTTTCCAATTTCTGGGAAAAGCCTGTCTCATCAGTAAGGCGTTTATTACCGCAAGTATCCAGTTCTGGTTATATTCTATCGCATGCTTGATAGCTTCTGATGGTATTCCATCTATTCCCGGCGCCTTTTCGTGTTTATATTTCGAACCACAGTTTCCAGCTCTGTAATACTAAAAGGGAGCCCCTTTCCCGCCTCTCGATGTGTACGTAGTTCGATAGTGCGTCCCAGGAAGAGTTCGTGCACGATATGACGCTTAGTATCAGCTGGGATTTCATATGGGGCCATACCCTTTAGCTCGCGGGTCACGATTTTATAGCCTAGACCCCATATGTCCTCGTTTAACTAAATAACCAAATGGAAATAACCAAATTGTATTTAAGCTAACTACTAGAGTTAAATATCGACAAATAAATGTTTGATTAACAGAAGCAAATTATTTATTCATTTGACCCTTTGTTTATTTGAAATAACGAAACAATTTGTTGAATTAACTAACTTTTTATGACAAAATTTTGTAGAAATTATTTTGCTGTCTTAAACAAATCGGTTTTTCAGTGTATTTAAAAAGCTCCAAATGCGCAAAAAACGATTATTTGACGTATTCTGTAAAACGCGAAGACTTAAAGCTTAAACCTTAAATACCATTCGATAGGTAATTAAAAAATACATTTGCTGGTAAGTTAAAAAATATGGCTTTCTATTTAAATTAAATAAGTTACAGCCTCTTAAAGTTCTTATTTGATCAGTTTTAATTTTTGTACACCCTGTACAAGATGGCAAGCTTATTATACTTGGATTACAAAATATGGTCTATTGTTATACCTCAATATATGTATATTTCGCTTACATTACTTAAATACCTCTTAACCATTTGAAATATGAAAATTAGGTTAGATTTTCACAAAATTCAAATTATTTAAAAACCTTAAGGTTTAGATATTATAATCCTTATTAAAATAGACATTTATTGGAGGATTCAAAAGTGCAATAATATACAGGGGGTTCCATTTAAAAAATACAACTTTTAAGGCTTTGTGAGCCTCTGTGTCATATGAATATAATTTTAAAAAGTGACTATAATAGAGCCCCATATATTCTAAAAGTGAAATTTTATGAAAGGTGCGTATTTTGGCCACAATATTCTGTACCGTATAGCGTGTATAACCGGGCATATATTATTGTGACTATAACTCTGGAAATAAAATGTATAGCGTTTGTGTTAAATTTTTATACGTTATTTTTTGCAAAAAGAATTATGTGTATGTGTGATAAGTAATTTGTTGTCAATTATAGTTGTAAAAAATCAATACATAAACAAAAGGAAGTTTAAATAAAATAACGTACTGCCACAATTTAATATTTGATTTTAACGAGTATTGTCAAATTAAAATTACTAGTAACTAAATACCTAACGTTGAATGAAGTTTGTGGTTTTTGATTATGATAGAAAGTCACTTTCCACCCAAGAGATAGATGGAAGCGATCACTTTTCCTAGAGAAACACTTTTCATCCAGTACAGACGTATTTTCCAACTTCATGCAGATTAAACATAGCTGTGACTATTATGATTGCAAACTTATAGCATAATAGTAATAAAGCTGATATTAACATTTTATTGCGATTTGTTAATGGTGTAGTTGCGTCTAAATTTCACACCTTCCTTATTGCCTGTAATAAAATCTGAATGTAGCAAATTTAGATATAATGCAACAATAACTATAGAATTAAAAATATTTAATAAGGAATATTTTTGAAATTACAATGCAAATTAATTAAGAGGTAGCATCAAATCATTTTCTATTAAATAAAGTTAGAAGATATATCTTCCGCAAATGAAACTACTATAATAGATATTGTATAGTAATAACAAAGTTTGTGATTAAATGTTGAAATGAAACATGAACAGTAGTAATAATACTGTCAGTGAAATTATTTTAGATCGTATTCCAAAAATTAACTTTTGACTCAAACAAGCAAAAAATAAAACATGAAAACTTTGGCAATACTTTCCCACTACCATTAAACCACAAGCATCTCATTCTCTTAATGAAGTATGTTCAAAATGAAGCTGATATTGGCCTAAGAAATCCGCAAACATCGTTTTCCTCGTTGGTAGCAAGGGAATAAAGAGAAGACGGCTAATTTTCGTGACACTGCATAATACAGAAAAGTGGTAATAACATAATTCCGGCATCGCTGTCCCTACATCTTGGGCGTAGACAACCCATTGTTTATTCTTCTAAACGGCGCTCCATAACGTGAACAGAGGTCGGAGATTGACAAGCTCCGGAGCGTCACGATAATCAACTCGAAGTGGAAATGGAATAAGAAACCGCTGCTGGTGTTCAAGAGACGCCGTCTACAACGGAAAAGGTTCCGTAATAAACATCCGAATAAATTGCGGACAATTCGACAAGACAAAAGGGCGGTAAAGACGCTCAGGCGCTGCGGTTAATAACACGGTCACCGAATAAATAAGAAGAACGGTTTCGTTTCGCGCCGCCGAAAACGTCAAACTTTAAATGAAATGCAAACACCGTCAGCCAGCAGCGGTTGCGCACTGTCGAACACGAAACGAATTTCCTCATATACATTTTGTATTTTATTTAATAGTTCGTGTTTTCGTTGAGCTAACGGTGCTCTTCTGGTCGACTGTATGGTTTTGCTGTCTTTAATGTCGGTCTTTCAGTCGCTTCTGTGAAACCGCTATCCATGAATTTCCTTTATGAATAGAAGGAAACTAAGAAAATTAGCTGTTCAAAGTGAAAATTCCTTGCCCTAAGTGTAGAAGGAGTCAATTTGGTCAAGAAACTTGTATGGAAATATTGGTGATGGTGTGATGGACAACATACAGATTATAGGTACGCAGACGCACCCCAGATAGTAGAGGATATTCCAAGAATATTCTTTAAACTAGCTTTTAGGTATTTATATTTTCCAATTATTTTATCAGAATATTCTACAAATATTTAGATTATTTATATACACATACCATTATTCCTAGAATACATAAAAAGAATAATCTAAAAATATTCGTTTTTAAATATTCCAGCAATATTTTGTATAATGTGGATATTCTAGGATTTTTCTAAGGAAAGTTATAAGGGTTAACTGAAAATTAATATTGCTCAAAAACTAACTCATTTAATCCGTGGGTAAGATGTAAAATAAGGTAGATTTAACGTAATATAAACTATGTACCAGCATTGACACATTACCACATAGCATCGCATTGATATTTATATATTGCGTGACTTTCCTATCTTACCATTGGTAAAACTTTCTGTTTATATTAGTCAAAAATAATCTATAAGTGGATAAGGAATATGATTAATCCAAAAAAAAACTTAACTGGTTAAAATTTCAATATTGGCGCCTTAGACGTGTCGCCGCCTGTTTGTGTTGAGCTAAGTGTCTTTAATTTTGTCATGTCTAGTTGTGTTACATGTTTATTAGTGTTCCATTAATTTTTAAATAATCAGTACTTAATGAATTATTAAGTCTTGTACATCTCATTATCATACAACAATAATTTGTGGTGTCCTAACCTATAAACGTAATAATACAACTGATCTAACCTAACATTTTTAAGAGCAACAACGATCAGAAGACGTGTGATGTGCCGATGCACAGTGCATGTATTTAGACTGAAAGCGCATTCTAACAGTTATTTTTACATAGTGTATTTTCATTTATAAATAACAGTGAATCTACTTTTGACTTTAGTGCGTGCGAAAACATTTTAAAATTAATGATAAGGCTACATTAATTAGTAATGCTGTGGAATATACCTATTTCACTTGTTGCCGTTGGATTGCAATCGCTTCATTTTTAGATTTTATTTAAAGATTTTTATTTTATTTAATTAAGAATCAGACCATGCAACGCCATCTAGCAGTGAGGTTTCGAACTCCTTGGTCGTCACAACGCATCTTACCGCGATAGCAAAATTTAATGTTTCATTTTCGTTATTTACTTCCAAATTAATTAGTAATTCCTTGTCAGTTAAATTTACTTTACATTCTTCAATTATTAGTTCAAGTCTCATTCATTAAAACCTTTTCTTTTGTGCAAATTACTCTGCATTTTTGAGTTTGTCAGTGACTTTTGATTCACGTGGTATTTTCCAACTTCCGCTCTCTTGCTTAAGGCAGAGAGACGCAGAGGCTCACACACCATCTTAGACGCGCTATTCAAGTTGCTCGCAATTAAATTTGTTGTGGGATTTTGTCGCGCGAGAAACTTCTAGTAACGAGTGCATTTTTGTTCGTTTTACCTGGGACTGCCAGGAGAATTGTGCCCTTTGCATCGATATTCCTGAAAAGGGTTTTGAAACAGCAGCGTCAGCCGGCATTTCATTTTGTTAATGGCGTCATCTTAGGTCACTGGACCTACTACTATTTACTACTATTATCTACTACCACTTTATTTTGGCGTTTAGTGAAACCAAGAGGGTGAACGAAGTACTTAGTTTAGGAGACTAAATCCGGATCGTTGAATTCGAAAGGGGACCACGCCTTCACATCAGCGTACCGCGCTCAAACCAACCTTCTGGACGTAATACATCGCCACTTCTAGAAGTTTACCAGCTAAGTCATATTATAAGTTTATAATTCTTTTCTTTGTACCAAATTAATATTCCATCATTTTATTTTATTCATTTTTTTTTCTAAAATCCTATCACACAATACAAACCTCCCGGTCAATATTAGTAATCTAGATATTTAAACTTAACCTCTATATTTCGAAATTAGATCATAATTAATAGTTTAATTTAGTATTTAAGTACGCAAGTTATCGTATCATCGTAACCCATGTTAAGAGTTGTTTATTGTAATTCATTGTATTTATTTATTTTTTTTATCTTGAATATTTTTTATTTGTGTCATCCAAAATTTTGTGTGTTGAACTAAATTATTTCGATCCAAGACCTTTACGCTCGAGAGCGAGCGAACCCCGTAACACACTGTATTGTAACCTATTTTCTATGTGAATTCTATGTTATTTATTTATCATTACGTAGGTAATAAAAGATGCATAGTTGTACCTATATATGTATATTATTTCTAAAATAAATACGTATTCTAATACTTTTAAGAATATTTATTTAATCCCATTAAATGAAGTTTTGTTTAATCTGCAATTGAAAAAGTATTAATTCTTTCAATTCGTGTGAATGTTTAAATCTTTTAAAACTGCAAGCTCCATTGCATTGTGCCATTTTGAGGTCTTCATATTTTTCGTCTTTTATTCCACGTGACGTCTTTAAGAACTGAAAATGGCAACACAGGCCGAACTATGTAGTCTTTATAGATTTTAGTAAACAACCGAATGGAAAGGACTATATTTGTTCATATATACATTAAACTTTTAAGAATATTCTTTAAATATTCGTAAGGATGTTGTGAGAACACTCTCAGCAATATCCCTTGTACAGTGCCCTCCAGATCTAATGTATCCCTTGCAACGACTAAATATACTATTTTCCGCATAGCAAGGTCAGGTACTTCGGCTCAGTTCGAATTCGCAGGTAGGAAAAGAGAATAGTGGGCTATTATCATTGTTGAGCAGGGTGTAATTATATTTTCTTAACATATGTAAAGGACAAAGGAGTTTTTCCAATAAATTATTTGCATATATTAATCTGATGGCTGTTATCGCAAGTTCACTAAACCGTAGTTATTTCTATTCCTTTAAAATTTCTTTTTGTCTTTGTTCATATTTGTTTTTATTGCTCATTTATAATGTATATGTTGCTAATACTATTACATCTACACCTGTTAAATCGGGGCGGGAATTAACAGATGTTATTATATCGATATGGGTAAGGTATAGTTTTTGTGAATCGTTTTTGCAAAATTACCAACCAATAAAACTTAAATAGTAGACAAATAAAAGCATTCATCTGCTTAAAATGTATATAACTGTTAATAATTAATACCATAGTATTAAAAATATTGCAATATTTAACAGGTTAACAGACATTAGAAAAGACGCGCACTGTACATTCTGATGGATGTTCTAAACATATTCTACGAATATGTTCCTAATCATCTTAGGATATTCTTTGGGCGGGCGCTTTTTCATGCTACAAATATTTCGGAATGATTCCGCATATTCTGAGATTCATCTAGGAACAGTTCTTAGAATATTCTAGGAATATTATTTTCCTATCCGGGGCAGGAACAATTAACACGTAATTTATTTTTATAAAGGATATACCCCATATCACTATCAAAGTAAATAATATAAAGTACAATGTAAATAAAGTTCTGAAATGTACAAAAATCCTATGCATGAGAATTCCACACTGTGTTAAATCTTTTCTTAAATCTCTAAATGAACTTTCACGCCAATGTCTTCCGCTCTTTCCCATCAAAGCCAAAAGCATATGACTCTTAAAACCAAAATTTCTTTTATAATTAAATTTGAACCTTGATTCAGAATCGTGTAGACTCTGGTTAACATTAAAATGCAAACGATGTCCTCGCGTGGAAAACTGTACTTACTTATATTGGTTTCAAACAAAAATATTGCATTATTATGAATTTCCGTAAATGTTTTTTTTTTCTGTTTATCATTCATTCAGATTGCAACAATAATCCTGCTGAGTTCCCTATCAAGCAAGAGAAAACGTAGAAATGCGCCGAATCTCTTATCATTGACGAAAGAAGTTTTTAGTCTCAAAAGCTTCTCAACTTGGTTCAAGGTATCTATTCTCAAGTGGAGTTTCTGCACAATTATCTCACCTGACCTTATTTTGTTTTAATTTTTTTTTCAATTTGATGTTATAATACAATTAATTAAAAATTATTCATGCCAAAATATGTGATGAGTTTAAGTCTAATTAAATACCTGGGTAATTTTTGAAAATTATGATCAAATTTAGTATACCTACATTGTTGCAACACAAAATATTAAATAACAGCTTGCTGTTTGTCTTCTTTGTATATTTTGGCCGACCCGAGAAGGGAGTGCAAAACACAAAGGAAGAAATCAGGTGAACCAACGTCGACACGCAAATCTCCGCCAACAAAGAGAACGCAATAAAAATGAACCAGTCGCCGCTTCCTCATCCGTCGTACCCACAACATTCTTTTTCTTTATTCCGCGCCGACGGAAACACAAAGGGACCGGGGGATAGGAGCCGTGCTTAATTAAATTATCAGCTGATATTTAAAACAGTTCTCAGTTTCAACGCAAACACTCGATCCTGGCAATCGGGGAGAGAGCCCGTCTTCTTGACTTTTTCCGAATTCCTTGATTTTTCCTCCCCTGTCCGTTTACGAAAGCGGCCTTTCATTTTATGGCGTGGCCCGCGGGTATGACGCTGATAAAAGTGCCGTGGTTATGCCACGGTACAGCGGCGCGCGAAATTAGATTTTAAAACGCGCCTTTAAGAATCATAGCAATTAAAAACGATTTAATATAATTATTAGGGGGAAGGTCGGTTTTGTATTTGAATGGTGGTTTCTAATGTTCCTCCGGTTGAATTTCGCTTCGTATTACAGAGTGATTCGCTAATGTGTGCGAATGTACCGGAAGGTTAGATTAAAATGTTTTTATTGTTTAAATGGTGATTTTATTTCTTAGATGTGGTAACTCTTTAGAAATTTATATCTATTTTTTAACTACATAGGAAATTAAGATTTTTTCATTATTTTTACCTAAATATCTTGTTACCGAAACTGGAAGCGCCAGGTGCATGAAAACTGGTCATTGTACTTTCTTTTAATTTTTATATTGTTGTAATACTTGGAATAAAACTTTTAATATTTTACAAGGAAAGAGATCGTCAAGGTGTAGAAAGAACATACGGTAGTTATCAGGTTATTTAACGCATATTAAAGAGAGAATATGGCAATGCGTATTGCAATAAAGAAAACGTATTCTTGTGAAACAAACTTAACGAAGGTTAAGTAAATATGAAAATTTAATTTAAATGCAGTTCAATACTTTGTATAGACTCTTCTAGCCCAAATTATGGCCTGGTTATAGCGGCCCATGCTACTGACTAGCTCATCATTTTGCCGAATATTTTGTCATTCTTCTTGAAGTGCCACACGAAGTTCATTTGTTGTGGTTGATACAATTGCGTTTCCTCTAACACACCACATATCCCAATATGTTCTATAGGATTTCCGTCCGCATGGTACATGCTGGCCAGTTTAGTTTTCTTACGCTAACTGCATCCAAATATTCAGCGGCGCACCTCGTAGAATGGGGCCTTGCATTTTCCTACATTAAAAAAGAGTCATCGGCGGTAAATGGAGCGAATGAAACAAGGTAAATTTGCTAAAAGCTTTTCAATATATGTGCGTAATTGTAAACTAAAGGCCTTCTGATCCATTACAATTATTGCATTTAATATTTTGTTGTGTTCTATTATATATTATCTTTATTATTATATCTTTCCCTAATATTGGCCCAACCAGTATATATATATCAAAAGTTATGCCTTGAGAAAGTCCAACTCGTCAAACATTAAAAACAGCCAGGAAGGTAATCTGGTTAATATTTTGAAAAAAAAAAAACAAAAATTATAATTTTATTGTCAAATAAATAGAAAATTCACTAGCTAGCCTATAAAATAATATTGAGTTGACTTATTTAGTTTTTCAAATTAATTGATTGATTTAGTTGTTTATAATAAAAAATATTTTTTTTTGAGATTTTGTAGAATTATTATGTATACCACAATTGTACCATGGTGTCGCACGAAATTCTGGAGGAGTTCTAGAAAATTCGATTGGTACACCATCTCTTGTCGAATATAAAAAATTGTCATAATTTCACAGTAAAAGGTGACCCTGCTTGCAAATTAAAATAGAACAATACTAAAGCTTTTTCTTAAAATCTTACAAGCGGTATTAATACTACTTACTTTCTTTTTAAGATATGAGATAATGGTTAATTTTTCTTTGTCGTATTTGGTTTATATGTACATAATTTTTAAAAAACTTCTTGGGAAGCGGCATTTATTTATTATTTGATATACTTATAATACGTTCGATGCTTTTACCACATCTTTTTCAATTTGTCTCCGTGCTGCAACAGGCGATTTTACATGTAAATTACATATTTACATGTAAAATCACCTGTTGTAGAACGTATACAATGATAAAACGATAAATGGAAAGACTAACAAATTTACAAAATAAAACAAAAATTAAACAAACAACAGAAAAATCGATCAATTATTATAATTTAAACTTTCTACGAACAAACTAAATTAACAAATAAAAAAACACAAAATATTTTCGTATACAAAAAAAAGGATCTTGAACTAAATCACTTATTAGCTGCAAAAAGGTGGCTTTTTGTTAACCTTCATATCCGGATGTGGGAATCCTCTTTCCCTCTCCCACACACACACACATAGTCAATAAAAGAGATGAAAAACTATTTCTCACAACAATCTAAAGAGAAAACTAATAATTTTTCAACCTATTTAAAACAATTCTTCTCATCATTTACAACCCTAGCTACACTGATCACTTGATTTTTTTTTATGAATATCTTTAAAATATTTTTAGGAACGATACATTATAATAAATGATCAATCAAGCACTCGCCTCACTTTTTAAGATATGCAAACCCAAGCCGTAGTACAAATGTACATAATTCAAGTCAGCTAAAAGTTAATTTATTTATTTCTACAACATTTTGTATTTTTTTTATAGTAAGATTAAAAAAGTATTTAATATTTTATTTTAATATTAAATTTGTTCTAATATGCACTTACAGGGCGACAAACATCTCTCTTGCTACAGAATTGTGACTATTTATTATACAGTGAGCGATAGATATATAGTTAGTAGGTATATTCTAACTACATATCTATCTCCCCCTTGAGAACATGCGTTTGTATTATGCGTGGGACATTATTTGTGCTGGAGCGAGAAAGTTAGGCGTGAATAGCAAGGCGGCCAAAACATAAGTGATTTGTTGACTGCGAAGAAACTAAGAAACTTACAGCAATAAATAAGTAAGGAGGAATAAACAGCATATTTTTGTAACAAGTAACTCTCAGTAAGTTATAATTAAGTCAGTTAAATTTGTTTAAGAGAGCTTCCATTACATCAATTCACACCATTGCTATACCTATTCCATTTTTTGTTATATAAATTTTCTTTTACAGAGCAGTTGATAATCCAACATAAATTCACTACTTATCTAACAAAACACGCTTTCCTGAGCATATCAAAGATTTTAATTTGATATTCAGGCACTACACAAACAAATTTAAATTTTAATATGTCGCTTCATTTGATTCACAATATAAAAGCAAATTTGCACCTCGCCGCTTATCCGAAACTTCTTCAGCTTTAGTTTCACTTTATCCCCGATCGAAATTAAAATCTTAGTCAAACACAGGTTTGAATTGAAACAGAATTACGTGTTCGGATTTTAATTTACCGTTAATTACTCTAGACGCTCGGTCTCAGCAGCGATTCCCTCCGTCTAATGCCGCCAAAAATCACTTCGTCACACCTCTCACTCGTCTGATTCTACAGTGCGGAATCGAGTAACCGAACGGTTTCATTACGGCTCAGCGTTACATATACAAGGAGTTGCATTACGGCTACCTATAAAAAGTAAATGTGCTGGCGGCAAAGAAGAAGCTATATTTTGGGTACGAAGGGCAATTAAGTTGCAGCGTTCCAGGGCTTCGGCTGGGGCACCTGACGGTGACGGGTTCTGCACCTAAGATGCCTCATCGGTGCTTTTAATTACGTCCATTATGCTAATTATACGACCTCGGGCCCTACGCTGCTTTCAATTTTTCATGTACTTTTTTATTAGCGCTGAAGAGGCTGCCGCGGTCTAACTAATGTAATCGCTGCGACCCCTTTCGCCCTCCGAACGAGTTAAACGGAAAGGCAGCAGAAAGGAGCTTAATAAGCTGTTCGGCGAAATGAGTTCAGTTAAAGTTTAGGTTATTTTGTATTCTTGTTTTTTTTCTCGTGGTTGTTGTCGACGTGAAAATAGGCTGACAGACGACCTTTTACATTGTGGTGGCCTATACGATATATAACGATTAAGTGGGGTGGTTTAAGATAGTAGAAGTTTCGATGTCTTGGCCTGTTTAGTGTATAACTAAAGGAAATGTGACTAATTTCAGGTGGGTGATACTATTTTTTTACGAAAGGAAAAATAGCCGGTGGTTTCTGTCACCTGGGCATATCAGATGTTTACCGATTAAAAAACCCTAACAATTACTATATCTTATCAGTAGCTGAATGATGTAAAATATGAAATCTCTCCATATTTCTTTCCACACGACGATTTAACATCTTTTATTAAGGCCGCCAGAAGCCGGCGCACAGTGTTCAAAATAGATAAAAACGTGATCGTAATTCCATATTTTGAAATTTTTTGATAATGCTGCAAATCAGTATATTTTGTTTGTTACATCATCATACAAGTTTTCACCAAGAATTGCTATTTTATCTTTGTCGGTACCACAGATATTAATTATTAAAAACTGCCAAATTATACAATAATTTTATAATGTATATTTTACTACCCGGAACTGTACTTATGTTTGCTATTACCTGGCCTAAATATCTTGGTCGATTTAATAGTATTATTATAGGCGAAAGTACTTACTTTAGTGACTTAAATAGTATTCTTACTTTATAGGAAGCTGTTTTTATTTCTAAGTAATACCGGTTGCCTATAAGCCTATGACATTTACGTAGAAATAAATTTTCAATGAGGGTTTACGTTTATTGCTAGTACTTGCTAGTTCGTGAATTTTGCGTGAAATGAAAGATTATAATATAGGTATTCAAAAATATATTTGCTTTACCTGCGGAAAAGTGCGGAACATGACCTAATTTATATAAATGTGCGCCTTTGGATACTATGGATTGAATTGATCTCTCAATGTTGCTATATAAAATTGCGGTTCGCAATGAACCAACGAAGATGAAACAATAATATACTAATGTATGACAAGACTAGCTATACTTAGAAGAAAAGAGCAGCGCGCATGCGCTACAACCTAATGTGTATGTTTGATCGTGTTTGACGCTATTAATATTTATAATATAATAATATTGTCCATCATGTTATTCCCTTCACATGGTGATTTTGGGAATAAAATCAGACCACATGATTTGACATATCTTTTTAACAGAAATTTCGCATTAATCTGTTTAACAGAAGGATCAAAAACCGAAAGTGGGACTGGAACTGAAATCTACAGCGGGGTGAGAAATACAATGATCACCCTTCTGCTGGGAAAATATGCCACGGTTTTTCAAGCAGAGGCATACGTAATAGTACATTGTGCTCTATATAAAAGAGGACTTATAAAAACAAAGCGGTCTATATTGCAACAGGCAGCCAGGCGATACTGAAGGCACTAATGAACTCCAAGATACAGTCAAAGACTGTTTTGGGACTGTATTGGAACTGAGTAGCCTTACAGACCACATTAAATTCCCTTTTGTGGGTTGCCCTGGCATTCAGCAGTCGAAGGAGACGAAAAAACTGATTGAGTTAGCAAGAAAAGGATCATCTGCTTCATATATACGTCTGGAATCTGTTCTAGGAGTGTCTAAAAACAAGCACGAGAACAAGTAAGAGTTGGGTCAAACAGGAACAAAAAGAACACTGGATAATACAGCGAGGCAAACTCCTGGTAGATATTTATCAAGGCACCATCAAAACAGAAGGCTGAAGAACTACTACAACTCAGTAGAAATCATTTTCACATCGTAACAACTCTCTTAACAGGACAGTGTACACTGAAAGGATACTTACAGAAAATTGGGATCTACACTGGAGATACCAACTGCAGACTGTGTAATGAGAGGACAGAGAAGGCTTACCACATTCTGTGTGATTATTAGGCTCTGGACGCAAGAAGACCGCCGCAAGAAGCCAAAAATGAACCGAGATGATTACTTCGATCAACCAGAAAGAGACCTGTTCAGATTAGTGCAGGATAGTAGGATTCTGGAATAGCTGGTATAATTTAATGGGTAGGAGAAATGGGAGACTAAATACAAAAAGCCAAGAGGTGTTTCCAGAGACTACATGTCAGACAGTTCGACAACAAAAAAAAGTATCGGGACGAAGGCGAAATTAAGAGGGAAGAAGCAACTGAAGATTTGGGTAATTAGTCTAATATTTGTTTTCAACTTATTTGTGATAAAACAACGTTCTGAAAATTGTAAATGTTCAACCACCTCCTTCATACTACCTCTTTATACTAAATATCCATTCTATTTATTAATAAATAAATATTTATGTGTCATATATCACAGGAAGTAAAAATCGTTGAGATCGCGACGTTTGTAAGTACCTATTTCATCTCCTAAGGGGTTGAAATCGAATGAGACGGTATCCATTCTTTATATATATATATTTGTAGTGCATAAAATAATTCAACATAATTGATTTTTTCAAATTTAAATAAATTACTTTTACAGTTTGAGCGTGATTCATTTCGATCACTAATTCGCTCATTTTGAACACTGTGCGGCGCCGGCGGCTTCCCTCTCTTGGCCCATCTATTCTGGGCATAATACTGTCCAAGGTCGCCAAAGCATCAATGACTTTTGCGTCTGTCTTTCGTATACGGATAGCTATTCTCATATCCGCATCGAAATAAACCTCCAGATATTTAATCGGATCTTGGCTTATGACGTCAACAGTTTCCACCTTATCCTTCAGAACCGTCTCTTTCCCCTGTCTGACCAGGAGCCCAGAAAACATGTAAGCTTACCATTTGCTCGACTTTGAATTGTCGACGACAAGCTTAACAGTAAAAATGTTATGACGACATTATTCCATCATTTACGGCAACAAGCGTTACAGTTTAAATATGGAGACTAGATTGCCGTAGCATTTACGGTAACAAGATTTACTTAATGAAAACGTTGTGACAAGGTTATTGTATCACTTGCGGCGGCCTGGTATATTTCCGAAGCGCTTCGGCCTCAATCGTTTATCGATTGAGTTTATTCATTTGTTTTTGCTTAACCGCTATCTTGTCATCGACCGTTATTATTTATTGTGTGCGTTTGTGTCTTTTTTGTTTCAATTTTAGTTAGTAGTTTAAAGCAGTTTAAAATATCTTGTAGGCAAAAGTGAACACTACCTAATTCTATAAATTTTACTTGATATGCGTTGTTGTTGCCAAAATATCGAGACTACATGATCCTAAGCTAATAAGGTTCTAATAAATCAAACGGAGACGTGGGCCATGCCCATTATGAAAATGCATAAAGGTACTGCAAAATTTATCTTTTTTGGTGGTAACAACGATATAATATATTCACTGTAGTACGTATAAAGGCATTTTGTAGTAATGAGGGGGATGGAGGAAACTGATGTAATTAGACAGACCTCTGTCATCGATTTCTGGAAAATCGGTAATTGTTTCTCTTATTTTCTCCATCTCTGTTATTTTTTATTACAGAGAATTCCGGCAACAATGCAGTTAGATATTAAAAATAAATTCGTTTTTTTTGTTGTAAATATAAATATATTTGCATATATTTAGTTTTTTTTTTTTTTGTTATTAAGTATTGACATTCTCATATTTTTTCTTTTATTCTATCGGGTCTTAAGCAAATGGAGGTGATTTTAATATGGATTTTAATATGGATTTTCCCATACTTGAGAGAGCGGTGGACATTTTTTTGTTGTTGTATTTCTGTGTGTTTAACCTTGTGAAAAGTTTGTTGTGTATCAACTAGGAATTTACATCACTTTGCAACAAGCTTATTTCCTTGTTAATGACTTGGGAACCATTATTCAGCTTGTCGCGACATCTTTAGCAAAAGCTTTTTCAAACCTTAAATTGTTATGTAGGAGTACGGCTTCCATCTTTTGGGCGCAATTTTCAGCCTTCTTTAGCCATCTTATTACGTCCTCTATTGTCCTGTTCGCCACATCCTCTACCATGACCAGCGTTTTTTTTTTTGTTAACGAGTATTGAAACATGATCACTGTATCAAATCAACCTAATTTCATCTCTGACTGGTATCCTCTGTACCCTATCGTAATAAACCTAGTATAGAATTAGGGAGCCTTGCGGTACTCCACATGTGCCCTCCAGTTTTTCTTGATCTCCCAGTGTAACACATCTTCTTTCTAGGTAACTAGCAACCATGTTGTATAAGTAAGGCGGAATATTCCTTCTGAAAAGTTCTCCTAGATCTTCCTCGCTCCAGGACGCAGATTTGAAGGTGTTTTGTATGTGTATCAGAATACAATTTCTTTTATTTCCATAAGGACCTTCTTTTTCCCATTCAGCCGTCTCTTTTACCGCGTTCAATGCTATTCTCGCCTGAGTATAACTAATAACAGTTGTTCCAACACCTTTCCGAAGACATTTAGTAGACAGATGGGACGATAAGTTTGATCTATTTGTTCCTTTTCCTTCTGCTTTTCGATCAGCGTCAGCTTTTCCGGCTTCCACTCATTATCAGTCGAGAAACTTCCTTTGACCAGCGCCCGGTTCACAAAAGATTACTACGGTCTTCAAGACTTCAGACGACGTTATTCCATTGGGTTCCGACGCTTTCTCATCTTTGATCTTATCGGTTGCTGTTTTTAATTCTTCCAGTGTGAATATTGGTATATTTATTTTGTTTACTACTTCTATCGCCCACGTTACGGGATGGTGTGCAGAAATAGTGTTTTTACCGTCTACAGTTGTTCTTTATCAGGTAACCTGGATTGAAAAGTATTCAATTCTTTAATAGCTATTTGGTAGCTTCTGCAGCGTATATCAGCGTCCAGTTCTTCAATGACTGCTTATCATACATTTCTCTCAGCGAAAAATATTCCCTTCTTTAGAGCTGCTATAGCTGAATATACAAGTCATATATTTTACAGCACTCGGTTTTCTTGGTGGTGTAGCTCCTCTTATTTGCTCTATCTACTGCTCTCCGACATTTGGTTCTTGCGCCAGCAATCTCAAGCGCCAGCATCTCAGACACAGTTACAGGTGCTTGTTTTTGTTTATTTATTTTTTGGAAAGACCTTGTCGTCTGGTCTTAGATAGCTCTCGTCGTGGCTTTTACATCTATGTTTGGCTTTCCATATCCCTGTAAGGTCAGCCTAAGTTCCCCCAGGTTGTCGTTAGTCACCTTCCAGTGTGAGTTATGCTTAGAGGGTGTGATTTTCCTGTGCTCCTACTCTCCAACATATTAAAGGGTACCTACATGTTAAGCTTTTAAATATATTTAAGATATGTTTCAGTCCATAAAAGTCCACATGCATTCAGGTCTAAAGTCGTGTAGATGTTAGATTTGTACATGACGTTTATACTGAAGATGTATTGGGCCGAACATGTGTCTTATAATTTTAAAAACTTTTGGTGAATGTAAGGACGTTTTTCTTTCTTTTTACTATTTATAACATTTTTTGTATTGACTGCCACGTCTATGAAGGATATGCAGTTTCCTCTTATAAAAATCGGCATTTCGTCTTTACTGTGTATAACTAAGTCCTCCTTGGCTATCCTTAGATGCATTTTCTCATCTATTCTCAATTGTGACCCTAAGCGAATTCGGAGTTGAAGGCATTGCCTACCATGGTTTTCTTTTTGCTTACGCATATCGCTCCTTAGCTTACTTACATAAATACGAATTGCGTAACTGTACATTATAATCGTATAACAATCAGCCCTTGTCTCTTTTACTCCTTGAGTTCCGCTCAAAACTCCATGGCACTCAAGAGTCCTGTTACATCAATCTTTACGCTAAAATCGATTTGTAATTTGACTACAAATATGTCTACCTCTCCTTGGTTAGCTGCAACGTAAACTAGATCTCCTTCTTCCTAAGGATCTGTAGATCTGAGCTGATTAGTTTTTCATCCAACGCACACTTCTAGTTTTGCTACCTTAATCTCTGCCCTCAACTGTTCAGCTTTATGAAGGGGTTTTACTCGGTCTTTGTAACTATCATTCTCTTTCAGTAGTATTAACTATACAAGTAATCGGCAGTTTAGCTTGTTTCCACTTTAGCATGGTCTTCTGTTTCTTTTCTTTCTGTGAAGTACTTGTTTTTTCTTATCCTCCCTCTACTGTAAGTAAGTCCCTTTTTTTTCCGATTTCTTGCCTTAACGCCTGTTGTCAAAGAAATAACAACCTGTTCAGTTTGTATTAGAGAGAAGATGTTCTCTCCCATGCAACTGGAGGGTTCCTTTTTAACTGTACATTAATTTAATCAATTTACAGTGGTGTAAGCATGATTCCCACTTCCGTCCTATATTCTTCGCTAACACCTTTATTAAAACAGCAAATCGTTAAGTTAGGAAACCATAGATTTAACAAACTTCACCCATCAGTCGTATAGTTGCGTTTTCTATGCTCGCAATTAACTCAAGCTCGTGTTTTCAGCGGCGACTGATTGAAATCCGTCAGCTTGCGATGTCAGCGAACGAGAACCCTCAGCGTGCACTGTGCTGGCCTCGCTAATTCTCCGGACGCGTGATTTCGCCTCCCGCCTTCCCTATCTAGCTCGCTCCGTCGTTACGAAACCGTTTCCTAATTAAGCTTCTGTCGCAAACGTCGTTGGGCTTTTTCAGAAGTTTAATTTTTAGCATCTCAAAAACCGCCCGAGCGCAGATCCGAGTGGTCCCTACTGAAAAGAGAACCGTCGTCATGGCGACCGCTTGGGCATACGTTAATTTGAGCCTCGATTTTGCCCCGTTAAGATTACGGATAGTAGACTGGTCTGCCTCGCCATTGCTTAGCTATTAAAAAGGATATTTATTAACGTTAAGCGATCGAAAGGATATTATAAAGAGATCGGACAACAGATTGGGAGATATAAGTTAAATGAAAAAGAAACCTATCTGGTTATAATGTATTTTACATTACGCTTATTATATTATGATGATCAAAAATTGTTTTAGAATTTTACATCTTGTGTTGCTCCATGTACTTACATTCGTTATTTTGGTTTCCTAATATCTATTTATTACAAAATATGGGCTCCCGTTTAGATATTTATTTAAGTTATTATTCCGTAGTGAATCTCTAAATTTTATAGAAATATGCATAATCAGCAATTGCTGTAATACTATTGGCGTTGTTTTAGCTTTATGATGTGTCTATTTTTGTTACGGAGCTTTCCATCTGAAGGCTGTATCACATCAATATAGAACTTAATAGCATAAACTTTTGTAATGATATTAAAAACTAAGTAGTATATAAAGCTGTGTTTGATACTTTCCTTAATTTTTCTTTCTTTCTTGTTCATAAATGTCGTACCACATTTCGCAATCGCTTTCGACTATGGCTGAATCTCCTTTAGGTGTAAATAATGTAAGAGTTCAAAGTAGAAATCTTGAAAAATTATCAAATCTACTTTTGGAGTGTTGTGGGCGAACCCTTTACCACAAAATCCTGTTTTATAGTCACGTACCAAAATGCCGCCAGGCGGAGCTTATGATCTTTTGTAGGAATCACCATACTGGCAAGAGCAATGAAAGGGGAATAATATTAGGAACGGATCCGAGTTTCTGCCTACCATGCGTCATCAGCGTTCCTCCGAGTGTATAAACCCACTTTCATCGCTGTCACATCCCAAGCTTTATGTACAATCATTCACTAGGTGAAAAGAGTTCAGTCTGCGCGCCCCAACTAGCCACACGCTAAACTCTCATCCGCAAGCGACCGTAGCATAAAGCTGGCAATGCAGTCATTGCCAATTATCAGCCCCGCTGGATGGCTCGTATAAACGACAAACGGACTACGTATGATCGTAATTCCAAGAACGGCTTACCATGACGTAATGAAACATCAAAGAAAAATGCCTAGATAAAATGAAACGATAGAATATGCCACCAGGCGGAGCTAATGGTCTATTGTAAGAATCACCATACTGGCAAGAGCAATGAAAGGGGAATAACGCTAGGAACGGACTAGGGTTCTTGCCTACTGGGCATCATCAGCGCTACTCTGAGTGTATAAACTCTACGGGCCGCATAGGCTGAACTCGTTTCACCTAGTGAATGATTATACATAAAGCTTGAGATGTGATAGCGATGAAAGTGGGTTTATACACTCGGAGTAGCGCTGATGACGCCTGGAAGACAAAAACTCGAGTTCGTTTCCAGTGTTATTCCCTATTCACTGCTCTTGCTAGTATGGTAATTCCTACAATAAACCATAAGCTCCGCCTGGTGACACATTCTATCAGTCAATTATATTTAGGCATTTTTTATTATTTTAAGCATTCTTTAATGTTTAATGTAATATAATATAAAAATATTAAACGACTTTCTTTTTTCTCGTCTTACGTGAACATATTTAGAAATGATGTTAAACTTCCACCCCATAGCGTTTGTTAGTTATATATAAGGTAAAGTCAGGTAAGTGTGTAACCGGAGTAAGTGTGTAGATTGGCTACATATATTTTTAAAATTAAAATAAGGATGTCCTGTTATATTACTACTAAACTTATATACTAGTTTGACAAATAAAAATTCACATCGCTAACAGTAAATAACTTAGATATATTGTAAATTTATCATACCTTATTAAAAGGCATCAGTAATAGTATTACACACTTGGCCGAACTAAAGGAATGCTATTAATATATAAAATACCGAACGATTACACTTGCCCCGTTTTGTGGGTAAGTGTGTAGTATTGACACTGTTTAAAATTTCTTTTTTTTTTTCTAGTAAACCGTTGATAATTATAAAAGGCCTATCTATTGAAGGTTTACAATTGGGCATACATTACGTATTTATATGTGTAAAATGTATCAAAATGTCTTATTATGTGAACAGTGTTATATTTTCTTCACACTATTCAATTTTTACTACACACTTACCTGACTTTACCTTAGTTTAAATTATTTATAAATAATAAAACAACAAATTTCTTCGAAAGCGAATACCTGTAAAATCATTTTAAGCCATAAATGTATATAGAAATTGATAGTAGTCCTAAAGTTCTTATATAATTTTTATTAAAGGTACCTTTTTCTTCACTACTTCTTATCAGCGCAAAACACTTGGTAGTGTTTGAATTTTATATACATGTGTAGTTTTAAGCATTATTACTATTAACACCAGACTTCAATAAAATGGACTCATCTTTTTGTATGAGCTGTGGCACTGGTAACACTGCAAACTTCTTCTAGACCTTTCACCACAAACTGCATTAAACTGGACGTACGTTTCACTAGCAAAGCTATCATCATCAGCAGAAACTGAACTGCAGATAGCTTTGCTATTGAAACGTACGTCCAGTTTAGTGCAGTTTGTGGTGAGGGGTCTAGAAGAAGCTTGCAATGAAGTTCATAAAATATTTCCCATAACAAGAGATGACATGAAGAAAAAAATAACAAATGTATTTTGAAATATTACTGTATAAATGTTATTGTTAGTAATATAAGTAGGGGAAACTTTTAATGACTGTTTTGAGGTATGCATGGGTGCCCTGGAAGGTCATTTTTGAATATCTTCTGTAATTAAGGTTTATCATATTTTAGGAAAATATTGCTGTTCTTATGCTTAAGATGTATTTGTAAATTGTTAATTTTTGACAAATAAGTCGTGGCCAACACATAATTGGTTAACATTTAGATACCTCACGAATACTTTGCATATAAAAATGAAAATATCTCAAAGCAGCTTAATAATTTTGAGTGTATGCAATGCTCAGAGATATTTATAACTAGATAAAGCAATGTAACATCAACTGTGAGTTAACATGTATGAAGTAAACCTCGACTAATTGTAAGTCGGTGTTTGGCGTATAAACTTCTCGACAACAATATATAACTCTCTTTGTCTAAAAGCTGGAAATAATCGTATTGGTGGAAATCTTACCGCCGAACAGCAATTTGAAGTGGTATCAGGCGTAGACAAAATACAAGCGACAAGAAATATTAGCTGAATAATTATACAACAAATAATAACTCTGCATTGTTTACATTCGTTAATTGTTTAAAAGTGATATATTTACATTTATTATATTTGGTAGGGTAGTTTACTAATTTAATAATAAATTAATAGCACAGAAGAGATTTAAAAAAGTGTAAACGAAAATGTTCTTACAAAATAAAGAGAAATTAAGAGAAAAGTCAATATAAGAAGGGATAAACATGTATATATAGTAAAAAGGAGAGGAAAAGTGTGAAAACGACAAATGTATTACAAACAATTTATTATATCTACAATATGACAATTTATTCATTGATTTTCAAATAATATGAATTTTGAATATTTACTTCTGAATCGATTATGTAAAATATTACTATTATGTAGTTTACACTGATGGTGAACTCGCAAATATATATAAATTTTGGAAAATAATTTAATTAGTTGATATCTGTGATTGTCAATCGTGTCTTGACATAATATGTTGTTGCATAGCCTTATTCCTAAAAACATCAATAAAATTTCTTCTTAAAAATACTGTCATTAAATATTTATCGAGGTTTTTTTGCTTAAGGATAGTACCATGCTCTTTGATTATGGTTTCTAAATACTTACATATCGTTACAACACTTTTGCTAGCTACTACTAAGTTACCTCTTTTTTCAAAATTAATAATAGCGAATTACAATCTGTACCTACTTTAATACACAAAAAATACTTGCCTATGAAACGTTAGTGCTTCATCAGCTTGAGATGACTTGCATATTATGCACTTGCTCATGATGAAACAAATAAATTACCTCCTGATATACTACCTATACAATGCTGGTACATAATACACAATCACAATTCTATTGTAGTTTAGAACAAGATGTGGGACCAATTTCACCAATTCAAACAAGAATATCACATGAAATGGGAAAGACAAACGTTTACGTTGTGATTGTAATATTCGCATGCGCCGGCTTTTGGAGAAGGAAAACATATACTTTCAATGTCATGTTTAACTAACTAAAAGAGATGGAATCATAAACGTGTTTCTAACATGTTTTCCCGAACGTGTGCCCAAATTTATGTATAAAAACCCTTTATATATTATAGTTATAAATATCTCTGGCAATGTTTAACAAAAATAAAAATATAGTAATAGTACTTTACTGAGAACAGAATGAATTTCTGTTTTGATTCACCTTTTAATCGATTTATCGGATATTAAAAAAAACATTTTAATTATTGTTGAAAATTATTAAAAAGCTATAACTACAATAGATTATTGAACTTTTTTAAAAATATACAGAGCATTGAATTTGTTATGATTTTCACGAAAAGTTGGTTATAACTTTTTAAAAACCCAACATACATAATACGTTTAGTATGTATTTCATATTTTTGTAATGTGGAACTAAAGCAGATTTCAATTTTAAAGTAAAATACAGGATGTCTCACAAAAAATAAAACTCTAATCTGGTACGGCGTTATGGAACACCCTGTGACATTGTTGCTAATTTGAAAGTATGAAGTTGGATGGCGGTTACAATCTTCCTATTTTTCACTTGAATACCTCACAGGACATAGAAGATACTGCACTTTTTCAAACTAATCAATCACTATGTATGTTATGTGTATACATTTAGTGAATATTTATTTATATAAATTATTCTAAATAGCTTGAGAAAAACTGAAGCTATCGGCCGAAATGTTATTAAAACAGAATTGCAAAATACATAAATGAATCATTCCCCAATAGCTGCCATTTTTTATCATTTAATTATAATCATTTAAGATTACGATGGGTTTGTTGTTAACGATAAGGCCTTAAAATAATTTTGTATGTGTTCATCTAGACATCTTTTGTCAAAATTGTAGTTTGGCTTTGACTCTATTATTTATAATTTCTACACTGAAGGAAATAAAAAGGTAAAGGTTGGTTCAAGTAATTTTAAATGTTAGGCACTGATCTAATAGTCACTAAATAGTCAAATGAACGCAGAAAAATGTTAAACTGGATATTTGTAGGATAAAACACCTTAAGTGTAAAGACCATAGCTACCACAAGCAACATACATTCAGTTAACTGCTAAGTTAATTGAGGAATTTTTTTATCTCTCTAAAAATTTATCTTTTACAATCACACCTTATGATAAATTACGTAACTAGATTAAAAATCGTGACCCACTGTTTCCATTTCCTGCATTTTTTTCAATTGAAACACGTATAATTTTGTCATAATGTTAACAGAGGGGCATTAATTGAATAATTACCATACGAAGGTTTCTAGAAGGAGTAGAAAATCTCGGTCGGCGTCCTTCGGAGACAGCCTAGAGCGGCGAATTTACGACGGTGACGTAAATTACATTAAAAATTAAACTAGAATGGCGGCGGAACAATGCGGTTCCTTCTCTTATTAAAAGTACGGAAAACCGCCGCGGCGTTCGTCCTCGTCCACGATGAAGTTTTAATCTGCCACCACCACAGCCGACGCCGAAAGGCCCCTTAAATAAAAACGGGAAGGAAAATCCAGTGCGGCGGGCTTGATAACGGACATCGCCGTGTCACGGGGCGTTTTTCAAACTCGCAGGGAAAATATTTCGCCATCTCTCTTGTCTTTCTCTAACATTAAGGTGACGCTGAACGTCGGTTATTTCTCTTTTCGCTAAATTAGTTTTGAAAACTTTTTCATTTTAATATAGGAGCAAAGCGTTGCTTCACATATGCATTGTTATAATGAAGCGGAAGGTTCTCGTATTTCAGTTGTGGCATTGAATAATTTCATGTATGTGGAAGGAAGCTAGTGATTTTGTGGATATAGAATGTATTTAATTATAAGTAACCTATTTGCTACTATTCAAAAAGTTAGACATCTACAATCGGTATAATTTTAGTTGAAATTATATTACTCTTACTTTGGGAGTAGTGAAAATGTGATTTCAGCGATTTTTACAGGTTTAGATGTGTGTGCATTGATAAAACCATTAAATAAATAGGCAGTTATTTTTTATTAAAGGTTCAATATTTAAATCAACAAGGTTGGAGTTTGAACAAAATGGAGATGTATGTTTTTGAAATAACATTCAACATTCAAAAATGTTCCCAGACGGAGGCCGATATATGTTTATAATGATGATTTTTAACTTTGGAATTTTTGCAGCGCTGCACTCCATCACCAACTCCTTACTTTTTCTTTGATGGATGAGAGTTCCACAAAATCAGTACCCGGCTGAAGAAATATACACGATATTAATCCTACCAAAATAGGATGCTAACACGTAACCGTCGATAATAGCAGGCTCATTTGGCTTTAGCCAGTGTTCCGTCAATGCTATGGCATTAATTGTCTTATCATAATTTTCAATAAAAATTTCCAAATCATTTGTTTTATTTCTTAGACTTTGTATATTTTGATGTGTCAAAGTAAAATAAGGAAGCTTATGATTTTTTGTACAGATTACGTTATTATGGGAGGTTGACTCATTTTCCGAAAATTTTTAAATTTATATGGCCGAATTATAGTGTTAGTTGGCCACAAATCTGGAACAAACATTCTCTCGTAAATATTTTCTTTCACAGATATTTTAAATGCGGCAATTTCAGTGTTTTTTTATGTCCAATTTGTGGCAAGTCAAAATGTCAATTTCATTTTCCGATAGGTAACGTTCGAAATATCTTGTTCGTAGTTGAAATTTTTAAGTTGCGAATACAAATACTACCGCCTATTTTCAACCGCGGCATTTGTTGTTTCCTTCGTTTCAGAACAGTCCTTCTTTTGTTTATATTTTTAGTGGTGAGCTGCTGTCCTGAATTTCTTGTGGTTTTTGTTCCGTCATTGTATCAATTGGTAATGGCACTCAGACCTTTGTCTGCATTGACCTCGATTTGTTGACCATGTTTTTCTTATTTTGTTTTTTATATGGAGGAATTTAAAAACTTTAGCGTAAGATTTCGTTTCCTGTTGGGTGACATCTATTAGGATATTTCTTGATCTGGTGCCGACGAGCAGATCCGTTTAGTGGATTGTTGCTGAGATATTGTTTTGGCCGTTCTAAACCGACTAATTAGCGAATTTTTGTTTTTCAATCCTTTTAGATGGAATTATGATCGTAGACCACGCTTAGCAGTTTGTCGACTTTTTTGTCCAAATTGGCAACCTTTGAGTATAAAATATTGACTAAGGTAGTGTTTGTTTTCAGTACTCACGTGTCACAATACACTTTACATTGTCCTTATTATAGGTTCCAATAGTTTTAGTTCACTAGTTTAAAGGCACTACAATATAATGCTCGAAGTTATTACAGTCTCCACTACAATTTAAAACTTTGTCTGTTTGTTTTTCTAACTTTAATTTACACTTAATGCACGAGGCGTGTACTCCGGCCGCCATGATGAATACTACTCCATAAATACATTATGTCATTATTAATGTGAATCAAATATAATATATTAGATATACAGGCCAAGTTTTTTATCTTGAGACAACGGAATATTTTGAAAGCCGACGACTTCCAACCAGATACCTACTTGCGTGGAAAATACTGTGTTGGTGTTAATATTCCTTTTTCATTTATTTTACAGGTAAGACTAGTTGATGGATACTATTGCGAAAATTATATCAACTAATTTACTTATTATCACAGCGCACAAAAGGCGGAAATAATTTCACTTTTACTTCCCTAATAATCTGAGTGGAATAGGTGTACCCTCAGCTCCTTAAAACCACAATTGCAGGAGGCGATGACGCTTAATAGAAGAAAACGCAGGTCCACGCGGAGCGATACGATAACGATAACATTGTTGAAGGAAGCGCTTCCTACCTGTTCTTCGTTCCGGTCGGCTCGGATTCTCGGATATTATCTCCTCTCTTGTCGCTTTACTCAGAACGAGGCAACGGTAACAAGGTGGAGCTCCTTCCTCGCATACACACACACACCGTAATGTTATCGCTACCGGTCTACGGCGCCATAATAACATGTTCCTAGCGTCGGTAAGCGATGGTTCCCTCCACTTTTGCCGCGAGCCTCCGCGATGTTGTTCCATCGTTATCCCCGTTATAATTCAGTTTATAATTAATCCTAGG